>JAWWEE010000085.1:71446678-71463013 GCA_035221455.1 Xenops minutus | reverse complement strand
GCCCTGGCACAGGTTGGGCAGAGAAGCTGTGGCTGCCCCTGGATCCCTGGGAGTGTCCAAGGTCAGGTTGGACGGGGCTTGGAGCACCCTGGGCTGGTGGAAGGTGTCCCTGCCCATGGCAGGGGGTGGAAATGGGTGGTCTTTGAGGTCCCTTCCAACTCAAGCCATTCCAAGGTTCTATGAATGAAATTCACTTATAAGTAGCAAAAAACTACCTCAGTGCTATATTCTGGAAAGCCTCTAATTCTTGTAACTGGAGGACAGTTTCAATGCTGGGAAGCATGTGCTTCGAAAGCTTTTCTGCCTTAGGAAATGATGATGCTCAGCATTTGAAGAAGTCCTCTGAAATTTTCAAATTTAAAACATATCATTCTTATTGTATCCTTCACAGACAACAGGAGTAGATTCCTCAGAGTATCAGTGCTTGTCCCCTCGTTGCTGGTCAAGAGCCTCAGGGAAAGGCTTTTCCAACACTTCTCACTGCCATGAGGAATTAGTTATACTTCTCAAACTCAAATCTTAACTCTTAAGAGAAAACAATAAACCTGACCACTAGATGTGGATTTCCACCTTTCTCCTCCTCACATATTCTGTGATTGCATTCACAGGCTGAAATTTTTTTTTCCAATGAGTATTTGGATGTGCACACTTGTCCTTGGTTGGAAATAGCAGCACTACTTTTCCAATCATTGGTGTTTTTGAAGGCTCAGATTTCAGAGATACTGCCATCAGCACCATCTAGTGCTGTGGAGACAGAATAATCAGTCAAAACAAACCTGGTGAGGCTTATGGGAGGGTGTAGCAAGAACAGGTTAAATCTGATGTCTGTCTGCTTCTGAAGATACAGATAATTTCACAGAGAGGAAAAATTTGGAATACAAGTATTTCCAATTAGTAGATTGTTATCCAAAATACATAAAGCACTTTTGGCTAAAAGTAAATTTACAAAGAAACAATTAAGTGGGATCAAGATTTTGGGAAGTGCATTTATTCAACATATGTGAAGAGGAAAATGCACATACACTGATGTTGCACATGGAATTGGAAAAGCAAAAAGCAAATTTATTTCCTCTGACAGAAATGTAGGGAATTTAGAAAAATATAAAGGAAAGGGACAGACGATTATTTCTTGATATCCTATTTTTGCTTCATTAAATATTTTGGCTTTTTAGAAAAATTTTATTTTTTCTTTAAGTGTAATATAACTAAACAGAGTTTATGGCATAAGCAAGCCCTTGGTGGCTGATCTCTAGTTCCAAAGGAGTAGTGATGGGCTTCTACACATTGCCTTTGGCAAAGGGGCTTCCCTTTGCTGAGTTCTGCTTTCCTGCCACAAGCTCATCTCCTTCACACCCTCCTGAGACACTTCTTTGTGAAACCATTGCCCAGAACACAGATACACAGGGTAAAAAAACTCAACACTAATTCTCTTCTTCATAAACCCATTACGTTTCCCAAAGGACCAGCCCTCAGAAGAGCACAAGGGAAGGAATTCCTGCATAGGCAGGAATTTTTCATACTAAAACCACACAGAACTGCAAAATTAATAGGAACATTACAGTTAAACACAAAAAAAATGGAGGCCAGATATGTGATTAACAGATGAATTTGGAGCTCCCAAGGAGGCACCACTGCCTCTAGAAATGGTGCAAAACTTCAATATCAAATCCTTCACTTATTATTATGCATGTCTCTGCTCTGAAAAACACCTTGATAAATATCATATCCAGTTTTAAAGTCTCAGTACAGAGTTAGTTACAAGCCTCAAAAGGCATTTGTATGAAATTCAGCTCATAAATATCTTTCATCACCAACAAATGCTGCCTTCTAAAGGAGATGCTTAATTTTGCAGCTCTCACATCTCCAGTGGATGAAAAAACCAAAACCAAGCCCAATATTTTAAGGCACAAATAATGCAATTTAAAAAAGGCAAAGATGCTTTACAACAAGGTTGCTCCTCTCCCCAAAACAAGGTAGAAGGGCCAATTCATGTCGAAGTGGAAATCAAGACTGTCTCCCAAGTTTGCCTCACATGTCCTAGTCATGCTTCTATTTCAGCCCAAGTAAAAGTCAAGCTGCAATTGAATAGAAAAATACATATACTGTGTGGTCACTGAGGGCAGCCTGTTAAGAGTATTGATTTTTCTACCAGAATACTTCTCCTCTTTCATCCTTTCTTCTCCATCGATTGTCAGACAGTCTGTGGAGCTCAACAGCCTTTTGATCTCACCCATTATGGACATTTTATAATAAAAAATTATGTTCAGAGCAATGAAAATGTCTTGGTACCTCAACCCATCCCTCATTCAGAGCAGTACTTACAGGCCAATGTTTAGCAAATAATATGTTGGAATAATAGCAAGATGAGATAACAGCTGGCATCTGTTAGGAAGATTATGAATTATCAGCTAGCACTCCTGGGAAGGAATTGGTGGGTGTGAGGGTGGGCAGGCCCTGGCACAGGTTGGGCAGAGAAGCTGTGGCTGCCCCTGGATCCCTGGGAGTGTCCAAGGGCAGGCTGGATGGGGTTTGGAGCACCCTGGGCTGGTGGGAGGTGTCCCTGCCCATGGCAGGGGGTGGAAATGGATGGGCTTTAAGGTCCCTTCCAACCCAAACTGTCCTAGGATTCTATGAAATGCCTTGGGTCATGCAGAAATTATAATTTCCTAAGTGCTGAATTTTGATGTTCATTAATAATTCATTACAAGGCAAAGGAAAGAAATGTTAATATCCCTCATTTACTTGTTTTTCCATTTGAGATGTGTCTTAGTCTTGCTTCAGAGCACTGAGACTGCATTGAGGGGGGGTTGCTTTGGGAGGTTACCTGAAGAGGGGCCAAAGGGATGATCAGAGCAACCTTTGGAAACTGGACTACATTTTAAGTTTCAAAATGGTTCTTTTGCTCTCATGACTATATTTCTAATGCTAGCACAGCTTACGTGGTAGGCTCTTAACAAAGCTCTTGGTCTGTTGTGAATTAGTTGACATTTCTGGGTCTGGCTAATAATGGTGATGTTTACTAGTTGCAGTGTAGTTCCCATTGACTTTGATTTGAAGCACAAAAATCAAATGAGGCTACTGAATTTTCAAGTCTCAAAGCCTGGGAGGAAATCTTTGCTAAGTGCTTTAAAGAGAAAACCTGAGCACATGAGAAGATGATTGAGCTGGCACATGACTTAAAACTGGACTTTAGGGAGCTCTTTGTGCCTGAGGTTGCAGTTCTGAATTGTCACCTCAGGTTTCTGTGGGCACAGGAGTCAGGAATAAAAAGGTAAACTGCAAACCAAATATTACAGGCTGAAAAAGAATTGCAAACCAACCACATTGAGCAACATTGTTTGGAAGCTGTAATAGAAGTGTAGTTTTTTGGTTTGGTTGCCAGTGCTACCACTCACTGTTTGCCTTTGAGTGATATCAGTGTAATACCAATTTAACAAATGCTTCTGTAATCATTGCCAAAATATTATTGAGCTTTCATCACTGTTTAGAAATAGCTTTTAGCTTTATGAGCTTTATTAGCATATACATGGGAATGTTTGTTATCATGAGCTTGTTACCCACTACACTCGAGGGCTTTGTAGTGCATCAGTGCAGTGCCATGCACTGATGTCACCTTATGCTCTTCTTTTCCTTCTCTTTGGCTGCAGAACAAGGAATACAAACTCCTGAACGAGCAGCTCTCCACGCTGACATCAGCCCACTCCTCCGAGGTGGAAAAGCTGAGGAAGGAGCTGCTGCAGTACCAGCAGAGCCAGCGAGGTGATGGCAACCAGCTTGTCAGCCTGCAGGAGGAGGTGGAGCACCTCCGGCTGGAGCTGGAGAAGGCCCATGGGGAGAGGAAGGTGGTGGAGGACAGCTACGTGAAGGAGAAAGACCTGCTGAAAAAGGTAGGTCTGTCTGTCACGTCTCTGGTTTTGCAGGTGGTCTTACTGGTGCAAGCTCACTCTTCATGGTGCAAGCTCACTCTTCACGGGTCCAAAGGGGAGAGAGTTTCTCTTCTTGGGTTAATATTTTTGGCTGGTTGCTGAATGCCCCTAGAATTTATCTTTAACCAGCTCATGGGACAGCAGGGGCAGGTGGACATCCCTGCAGGAGCAGTGACTGCCCTGTCCTGGAAGGACAAGCCCATCTTGATGCTTTTTGCACGGCCAACCACAAGGAAACTCCCCAAACCCAAGCACATCTGGAAATCAGGATGTTTCATAACCATGGATATCACAGAATCATTAAGGCTGGAAAAGACCTGTAACATCAGCAAGTCCAACCATCAACCCGACCCCACCATTGTCTTCACCACTAAACCATGTCCTCAAGTGCCACATCCACATGGTTTTGAACTCTTCCAGGGATGGTGACTCCATCACTTCTCTGAACAGTCTGTTGCAATGCTTTACAACCCTTTCAGTGAAAAAAAAAAATCCCTAATATCCAATCTAAACATCCCCTGGCACAACTGGAATTTGTTTCCTCTCATCCTGAGCTTCAGGTGTATATCAGAGCTTCATGTAAATACAGTGATTTCTCATGGCATGTAGTGCAAATTACTGGAGGTGCCTGTCATAAATGCAATGCTGTAAATGTTAGGAAGATGTCCATCCTCATCCCAGCCCAGGGTGGGACAGGAGGGCTCAGTTTTTGCCATGGCCTTTGTAATGGTGTTGTAGGTACACACAGACCAGGGGCACTACTCCAGCACCAGCTAGGCTGGTTGTTAGGAGCCTTTATAGAGTTTGTAGCTGGGATATACACTAAATACATTTATGGGGGTTTTTTTCTCCTGCTTTATACGAGCTCATGGAATATCCTGAGCTGGAAGGGGCCTGCAGGGATAATCGAGTCCAGCTCTTGTGCTTTATCTTTTGAGGTCAGTGTGGTCCAGCACTGTATAGGAAATAGTTCTAGTGGGAGGAAGAGACTGCAGAGTGAGGAGTTTGCTTTGCAAAGAGTAAAAATGGACCTTTTGCCCAGAATTTCTGTGCTGGTCAGATTAATTCTGAATAATTCTCATAACCTAAGGCACTAACGTGTGGGTTTGGTTTCTTTCTGTGATTACTTGTAGTTGCTCAGGTCAAAACTGTGATATTTCTTCTGTACCAGCAGTTGAATTGAATCTTTGATCCTGCTGTTGGAAAGAATTTAGGGCTTTCTTACTCAATGTATTGAAAAGAAAAAGCTGTTCTGCAGCTCTTACTCTGGAACAGCACTTTGTGTGTGGTGACCTGAAGGTGAGTCACTCTCAGAAATTAAAGAAAAAGAGAACCTGGAATTTAGCTCTTACTGGTTTTTATTGTGGTGAAAGAGTGCCCACATGGGGCTCTTCTAGGGCACTTCATGCAGCACCAGCTGCCCTGGCCAACCTTGCCTTGCAGCTGAGCCCTGGGATGGTGAATTTGGGTGAGAAGCTGCAGGGACTGAAGTCAGAATAACTTAATCTCAACCCCTAGCACAACTGAAATGCGTTTTTGGGTGTACTTCTCAAAAAGGCGAGCACCCTGAGAGCTTGTTGCCTCTTGGCTGGACCAAGAGCTATCAGGTAATCATTTACTCTGCTCTTTGCACGTGTCTTGCACCCACACAGGGATGTATGAAACCAGTGATTTTATTTTCTCCACCACCAAATTAGAAGATCCTTTTTGGCACAGGACTCTGTTCATTAGCTGGCTGCAGCACAGGCTTTTAGAGCCAGAAAGGATGTTTTATTTTGAAGGTGATGCAGCTGGGGATAAACTGCTTGTCTTTGTTCTTGATTGCAAATCCCCTTCGAGCACTTGGAAGGAAGGTTGGTTTAATCACCAAAGAAATGCTTTTTAAAAGCATGAAAATTAAGTAGAAGCTTCCCCATGTTGTAGAATTGCCTACAGCAGAGCAAATACTGTGCATTTTACCATGACAGTAAATGGTTTAATTATAAAACATTCCTAATCAGCAGTGCAGGCTCCCATTTCTGGCATTAACTTTCCCTTGCTCCTTTTGGTTCCCTGTCAGTGGGGGGATGGAGAAGACCTGTTTCCTTCCTGAAAACATTAATTTAGCCAAAACACTTCTCAAGAAATAAGAGATTTTTTTTTTTAACAATTCTAACAAATACCAGAAGCTGGTGAGTGTCTTGAAACTGAACTCAGCTGACAGGCACTTTTCACCTTCAGTGCCAGGACTGCACCACGGCCATGGTTGCAGTGGGACAGATTCACTGTGGAAATGATCCCCAAAGTCATCTCACCTCTGAGTGAGACTGAGATGAGCCTTAGTTTTGTAACTGGAGCTAGTTCTGAAGCTGAAGTTCTGCAAGTCCCCATCAGTTCTGATTTTGTTACTTTGAAAAAGTCCTTTAATCTCTTCCTCATAGTTATTCTCTCTGAGTCCTTAATTTCAGAATAGCTCTTCTTATTTAATTTTGTGATAAAGTTTAAAGCATCATATCTGGCTAAGTACCAAGAGCTCTTTGTAGGGCTTTTGGTAGCATCTAATCTCCTCACTTGGTGAGCTAGGGTAAGTCAAAACCTGGTGAGGAATTTTATTAGGAAAATGCTGAATGTCATCATCCTTCCCTCACAAGATTAAGGGAGACAAGAGGCAGGTCTCATGAGGAGGTTGTTCCAGTGTAGCTCTTACATAAGGGCCATCACAAGTGCTCCCTGCTCAGCATCTTCCAGAGAAATCCCTCAAAGGATGTGCTGTTGCTTTGGAGCACTTTCAAAGGTCTGTTTCCTATAGAAAGATGAGCAGGAGGTACAAAAGGTGCCAGTGTAGGTACCAGAGATGGAGTTTGTGCTGCTTGGCTGTTGTGTAACCTGCTCCCCTTTCCTCCACCTGTGTGTAATCCACTGTTCTCATTCTCAGTGGCCTTGGTTAAACATAGGGTTGAACTTTGAGCTTTCTATGTGAAGCAGGAATTCAGTAAACAAGTTCAATGGATTAGGATCACATGTTAAAAATACCTGTAGCCAATCCAGATTAGAGATTTTAAAACCTGGGAATAATTGCTGTGGATTCTACCAAGTCTTTCAGTTCTAAATATCCCTCCATTGTTGAAAATAATCCAAATTTTTGTCTAGTTTTGTTTTCTAACCACCATAAATTTTTCTGGACAGGGTTTCTTATCAGCACTGATTAAAGAGTGCTAGTAAAATATTCCTGTTGCCTTTAGTCTTTTCCCTGATGGGATAAATGACCCAAATTCCTTGCTGTCCCCAGGTTTTCATTGCTTCCTATCACTCCTGTAGCTCTTGCCCATTTTTTTTAAGAATTCTTTCTACCTTGAAGACACTAGTGCTGATGTAATAGCATATGTGACGTATGGGTGAAGAAGTGTAGTTGGTTCTGGTGCAGAATATTAAAATCTTGGCTCATTTCAGAGCATTTAAAATAACAGTATCTCTCCATGCTTAAATTGTGGGTTTTTTCACTTTCTAGTTCTATCTCCAGGCTCCAACTTTCATACATAGGGAGGTGCAGGAGGTAATAGGTGGTGATGTTTTCCAGTTTGTGCACAAAATATGAGTGATTCAGTCATGACTTAAAGTGTTCACTGTGCTTTTATCCTCACCATTAAAATGTATCTGGAATATGCAGTATTTGATAAAGTACCTTAATTTGAGCATGCTTGTGTGGAAGACTGAAATCTGTGCTAGGCGTGCTTGCCAGCTGGGCTGCCTATAAATTTAATCTAACAGTGACAGCAAAATTATTACTCTTGGGCATTGAAAACTATTATTATGGTGTTTACAGTGTTGTTTGTTGCTGGCATCTTGAGATTCTTCTGCTGTGTGTAGCTGTTTCCTTAGGGGAGGCTATGGGATGTGAAGGAGCAGGCTTAGGGAAGTGACATTATGCTGGGATGATCTGTGTTCTCCTCCCTGACAGCAGCAGAATTGTCCTGCTTGGCTGTATATTTCACTTGATAATATGATGGTCTAGTGTTTTGAGATAATGCTGTTGAATGAATCAGAATTCCTGAGGATGAGTAGTAGTATGGGATCAGTTGCTGTCAGCACCAGACAAGCCTCGGAATTGTGGCAATGCAGAATAGCATTTTTTAGGGTTTAGTTTCTGTTCCCATTAATTTTTACGAGGGAATTGTTGGTTTAATTGCTAGATATGCTCCTGTTGTACTGCCAAAGGCCCTGGTACATGCCATACCTCACTGTACCAGTGGTTCTGCAGCTGTGGGAAGCATTAAAGTGACTAATCACACTAAATAAATTGGGTACAATAAAGTTAAAGAAGCCAGAACTATTTACTCAGCTCATGTTCCCTGTGACCATCCCAGCTCCTTAAGTGCTGCATTGCTGGAAACAATCACCAGGTTCATTTTCCCAACAGCACTCGGTGCTGTGACTTGAAGCAAACCATGAAGCCCACTGAGATGTAAAAACAAACCTCAGATTTGATGACCTGACCACTTGCAAGACTTTCACTCCTGCAGATCGATGCCGCCAAGTCCAGCTGTTCAGTATTTTGTGAGATTCTGCTGAAAACATTAATTTAAGGCAGAAATTCACTCAGGAAAGGGAAGGTTAGTCCCTGTGGCAGCAGCGCAGCTCTCCTGTGCTCCTGCTCCTGATGTACAAAGGGTAGCTGGCAAATCACAAGGGGGTAGATCTCTCAAACAGCAAAGAGAGCCCGAACAAAGCTCCCTGTCTCCCGCCAGGTGAAATGCAATCCCTCTGCAGAGGCTCTGACCTGCAGCAAGCAGTAATTCTTTGCCTTGCTCCATAGCGTATCTCCGACTTGGAAGAAGAAAACACTCTCCTGAAGCAGGAAAAAGAGGAGCTTAACAGCAGGATTCTCTGTCAGTCTGAAGGTAAGAGAAATGCCTACAGCACCACAATGCCTCTGCCAAGGGAGGAGTTTAACTCTTCTCCCCTGAATCCTTTTTTTCCCATGTGTTTCTCCTGCCTTGAAAAGTGCTCATCTTCCTGTGACCCTTTCCTGGTGGTTTTTGGCGCTGTTTTGCCGTGCAGGTAGTTCTGCTCATGCTGCCCTGCTGGGGGATGGCAAGCCAGAGGCCAGCTGAATTGGTGAAATGTAGAAAAAAAAGTACCTGAAAGGGCTTTTTAGTTCAGTTACATCTCAGCATTTCCTGCAGGTGATATGGGAGGCAGTGAGGCTGGTGGGGTAGGCAATAACAGCATCCCAAGGATGATGAATAACAGACCCAAGGATCAGCACAGCTTACATTATTGAGCTCTGACAAAGGATTTCTCCAGTGTGACACTAGCCTGTGAGTGTTTTTTAGAAGCAGAGGCTTAGATGGCAAGACATACAAAGGGGAAAGCAATCTGGCAAAATCCCATGTCACAAAGGAAACTGCATGTATTGAGCTTTTCTATTTTTTTATCACCCTTTTCAGCTTTGATTTTTATAGTAGGACTTAGAAAGAGCATCATGCTGTAGATCTATCTATCACTGCTCTATGGTACTTACAAAGGACCTTTTGCCCTCAGCCTGATGGAAAATAAAGGAAGGAAAGTAAGATGTTAAGAAGAAGCTTGTTGCAAACACTTATTCATCTCTTAGGGGATGCTTCTGGAGCATCTGAGATGAGAGAAAGCAAGCGGAGGGCTTTTTGTTGTTCTCCCATTTTAAAGAACACATGGGCTGCATTTGCCTGGTTGCTTAGGAAGAATAGGGACCAGACTTGCTTCCAAAAGGAAGTTTCTAACAAGGAAATGAATTTATCTGGATATAAAATATTTGAACCCCCAAAGTCTTGCCATAGTAAATGGTTGATGACATGAGAACAAGCTGCTGCAGTTGATTGCTCCTGTGCCAAATCTGGTGGTGGGAAGCAGACAGGGAAGTTTTTGAGTGCAGCAAGTACCACTTTTTCAACATAAGTATGTTTCCATTCTCTGCTGGTCTTTTCTTAAGTGGGTTTGTGGCTGGCCCATGGGAGCTGGAGCTGGCAGAATTGAGTTAAGCTTAACAGATCTGATGGTTTGTACGTGCTGGGGATTTTTCTTTAAGTCAAGTGGCAGAGCACTGTGCTCTCCAGGCAGAAGAACTCAAGCTGTTCCAAATGTCCTGGAGACAGCTCTAGATTATAATAGTACCTAAATATTAAAGAATGCTTACATGTATTCTAAAGGCTCCTGGCAGGGAGTATTTTGTTCATTAGTCATTCTTGTGCCACATATTTACCAGAAACTCGTTTCAGAGATACAGTTCATAATTTCTTTTCTTTGTCTTCCTTTTTGTACTTCTTATTTTAAAGATGAATTTGCACAGAACACAGTTGAAGAAAATATCCAGATGAAGAAAGAGCTGGAAGAAGAGAGATCTCGTTATCAGAACCTGGTAAAGGAGTATTCAAGTCTGGAGCAGAGATATGACAACTTGCGGGATGAATTGACTATTATAAAGGTAATGAAACTGGAATTATCCATATTCTCGTGTCCTGGACCTGATGGTGGATAACATGACTCACTCATCCCCAAAACACTTAATAGAACTGACATTATTGTGCAGTTGGTGCTTGATATTTCTAAAAATACACTTCTACCAAACCGTCTGCATGCCTTGAAAAGGGAGTGTGGTCTTTCATGCTTCTCTGTGAACTACTTAGAAATCTCTACGAATCCCAGGAAAAGCTGGACTGTGCTTCTTGTTCTTGTTTTGCTTTTGTATTGATGATGTTCACGTGTAGGTGTTGGGTTAAAAAGAAACAAACCAACAAACCCCAGCAACATGGCTGCAGAATTTTAAAAGCCAATGTTTTTAGGTTCAGCTTTGCTAGAATGTTAGAAAAACCATTGAAAATTAGGTAGTAGAGTGCTGCTGGATTTGGTAGAAGGTGGAGTGTTTGAAGAGGGTTCCAGAGGGTGCTGTCAGCAGCACAATCTTGAGCTCAGATTTGTGTTTTCTTATTAAGCAGGCATCTGGCATCATGAAGAGCCTTTAATTCATGTAGAATTTTTAAACTGAGCTTCTCTATGATTTTCTTCTGCATCATTTTAAGGCATTCCTTTATGTTAACATGAATTTTATGGTTATAAAGTTATGAAAGCTAGAAAATGGAATTCTTTATAAGGTGTCAGTCAAGCCTTTTGTAAAGGTAACCTTGGTGTATAGTCAAATATTTGCTCTTAAGAAACAACACTTGGTGAGAAGTCCTTAAACACTGAATGCTTTATGTATCTGCATCACTTCTTGGCAGCAGACACCGGGGCACAGAAGAAACCCATCCAACCAGAGCAGCTTGGAGTCTGATTCCAATAACCCATCCATATGCACCTCTGAGATAGGAGACACTGAGGATGTGATTCAGCAGGTGGAGGTACAGGAAATGGGGCATGGGAGGAGAGCCCTGCTCTGCAGGGGTGGTTGATTTGGGGTTTGGAGCACAAAGCCTGGCTGAGAAGGTGTGCCAGGTAAAACTGACTGCATGCTAAAGAAATAGAGCATTAATTGTGTGACAGGGGTTGTGGGGGTTGTGGTGCTGTGGCTAATGCTAACTTGGGTGCAGCATCAGGCTTAAATAGGGCTCTAAAAATAATAAAGTGCTGTTCTTTGGGCCATACCAGCTTGAAGACTGATGAAAATTCATCAAAGCCATTATACCCAGCACTGATGGCAGTGGCTGTATCATGATCCTTCTCTGCAAGGATACCAGAATTCATTACCCTCTTGCCCTGAGCATTTTCATTCCCATGCATCTTCACGGATGCTTTGCTGGCCAGCACAGCCCCTGTAATCAAATCAACAGTCTCTTAACGTGGAAAAGAGCAGCATAAATTATTCTCTGGCTATCAATAATCCTGTGGAAAAGATAAACGTGTTTTTTACTTGCATTTGCTAAAGGAGGCTGCTTTTTAAACTCCACTTTTGTGACTCAAGAGCACATGTGGATGGTGAAAGTTCCTGGGATGTGCCACCTCACTGACAGGACTGTATTTTGTGTTTCACATACATACCATGCTTGCAGAAGCCCCCACTTCCCTTTGCTGGCTGCTGTATTATGTTTATTATTTCTGAGCTGCTCTGAGAGTATTTTCTGAAGTCAAAATAATCAGTATTGGCCATGCTCTGATATAAAATATTCCTGTTGAAGCCAGCAAAGAAACACAACAAATAAATACTTGGCCAGAAGGGCATTTTTGATGTTCTTAGCTGCAGCCCACATCAGACCTTTTATCTGTTGGGCTGTTAAGCATACAGTGATTTAATAAAAAGACTCAACTGTTTTACTGACATTAAAATAGGTGCTTAAAATGTAGATTTGATTTTTGAAAGTTCATGTCTTACTTGAGATCCTCTTGCTACTGTCTGTGGCTGGGGTCAGTGCTGATGTAGTCAGGACATACCTGGCACTGTGTGTGATTATAAAACGTGACACTGAGGTCTTCTCTTTTATTCCCCTCTCCTGTTCATTCCCAGGAGATTGGGATGGAAAAAGCAGCCATGGACATGACCCTCTTCCTAAAGCTTCAGAAGCGAGTGAGGGAGCTTGAGCTGGAGAGGAAGAAGCTCCAAGCACAGCTGGAGAAAAAGGAACAAGAGAGCAAGAAATCCCAGGTAAGAGGTGACTTTTCATTGACACTAATGTTCTGTGTTGGTAACTACCTTTGCTTGATTGCCTGAAGGACACACGATGTAGGACTTGAGGTCTGAGAGTGACAAGTTCAAAATAAGAGGCAACAAATGCATCTGGAAAATGGAGATAAACTTTTTGTGTCAGCTAAGGACAATTGGACAGGAGAACTGCTTTATTTATTATTTAAACAAGCTGGTTATAACATATTTAGGACATTATCTCAAGTGTCTTGAAGGCAGTGAAACGTAGAATCAATTTTGTCACATTTTATTCTTCCAGCACTGATCCTGTTTCCTTCTCTTTTGTGAAGTTTGAAGTGTGGTCTGAGTGCTGAGTTAGTGAAGGTCAGAATGTGGGAGAGGAATGGGAAGGATCTGCAGACAGGTCTGGACAAGGTGAATTGATGGGCTGAGACCAAAGGGCTGAGGGACAGTAAGGCCTAGTTGTTGTGCCCTTGGGTCACACCAACCCCCTGGAACAATCCATGCTGGGCTGGAAAACTGGGAAGGGCTCTGAGGGTGCTGGTTTTGCTTCCCCAGTAATGATCATATAGGAATATAGCTTAAAAAAAATCAGAAATAAAAAGATAGCTGTGATAAGAATGGGATCTTCATTTCTGTTGCAAGGCAGGGATATTCCTTTGCTGTATTCTTTCTTCCTTGTGAAAAGATAATCTTCATACAGTTGGAGTTGTTTGCTTGAAAACTATTAAAAATATATATTAAATAGTAATATATACTTATCTATTATACCATATGATAAATAATTATACGCAATATCTTATATATAATATAATATGTATTCATCTATTTTAAAAATCAACATTATTGACAGCTCAGTAACTTAATGGACAGAAGTCCATCCAGGCTTGCAATGAGTCTGAAAATATAGCTCTCTGTGTTCTGGTGAGCTGACTTCTGAGAAGGGGAGCTTTTAATAGCAGCTCTCTTATATATATATTTTCCCTGCCATCTGTAACCAAGGCTTTGTGGCTTGTCAGAGTCCACAGAGGGGATGATGTGAGCCACAAAACAGCAGTGTGCATGGTGTTGTGAAGCAGTGAAGATACTCTTTTACAAATTGCTGAGCAAATGCCATCGCTCTTGGTTTTGTGTTTGAAATTTCTGGGGCTTCTGTTGCTTCATTTGGGAATTATTTTCTTTATTACTCTCCAGTGTGAGGTCAGTGTAATTTTGGACAAATGCAATGAGAGACTCAACAAAATCATCAACAGTAATTATTTACTTGCTTCACTGGGTATCCTTATTGATCACCTCTAGCAATTTGCAGGAAACACATGAAATAGGAGACTTCCCCAGCCTCTCCTTGCTGCAGAGGTGGATTAAAAACCTGGTTTCCAAGTGCTGTGTTGAAGATTGTTCCCTTAATGACTGTCATTGTTTGAAGGCTGCAGGAAGCCACAGTTGTCAAGATATTAATGAGAGATGAAACCATTTTCTCCTGAAGTGTCCTCTGCCCCACTATGTGTTCCCAGGGTGATGTCTAATGGCAATTAATAACATTATTAGGGTTGAGGTGGCTGGACGTGCCCAGCCATCCTGTGCTGTGTACCAGTTCCTCCCGCTGCTTTTAGATATGAAATCTGTCTCTTTAATCCATGCAGGTTATTGAAACAAAGACTGTGACTTCAGAACATGAAGATTTTGCATACAACAGCCTGAAGGTGAGTGAGAGGCTCCCACTTAGTGCTGTAACCTCTTCCCTGGCTCCAGCAGCCCAAATTGGTATGAACATGACAATAACCCAAGCCCTCCTGTAACTGGCTCTGTTAGAGGGGGCAGTTGCAAACCTGCAGCTCTCTATCCTCTCTGGGGTCTGGGATGGGCTCACAGATGTTTCCCTCTGGGGCAACATCTGTTCTGCATTGGTGTACCTATTACTGAGTCATCCACAGAGGTAGAAAGCCCACTTATGGTGCAGGGTGCTTCTTCCACTGTTTGTATTCCCACTGGGACTTTATTGGGTTCCCTCTGATGGGACACTGCAGGTCTCAGCAGTTTCCTTTGTAGCTGGTGTAAATCTCACAGCTGAAGCCCAGAGTGCTTCTTGTTCCAGGCTTCAGCTCTGCTTCTTATTCACTTTCCCACGGTGCCACTCAGGTCAAAACCAAGTAAATCCGTGGTGTGAATTGCAGTAATAGCAGTGATCTCCCAGCAGAAGTGCTGCTTGACCACAGTCATCCTGTGTCTTCCTGGGTATTGCTGTACACCAGAACTGGTCTTGTCCCCAAGCTCTAAATCCTTACAGCTCTGTCTCCCATCATGTTCTCCCTGCAACACACAGAGCAATTGAAACCTGCTAAGCTCCTATTGCAGGTTCTGTGGGTTCTGTCCTCCTGCTCTAACTGTACCCAAATACCTCTGGTTTTAACTGCCAGGCCAATTCTTATGTTCTGCTTATCCTCAGGAAACCAGTTTCTAGGACAGAGTTTGTAATGGAATTTTTTTTTGTTATTTTATTGGGTTTTTTCGGTGCAGACCTACCTTTCAGAGGTTCATTCTCTCCCTGTCCCCATAACAAATACTGTAGTACAATTGAGAAGTCCAGAGGGACATATGTTACCCAGAATAACATGATACAAACCATCTGTCAGTAGTAATACCAATTTTTGCTTCTGCATCATCTCCTCTGAAGGATGCAAAAAAAAGAGGATGTTAGAGATGGAAAGGATGGATGTCCAGCCCTCACTAATCACAAACCTCTAGCAGTAGCTTTTTCTGGCATTTAATCCATCCAGTTTTTGTTTTCTGAGCACAATATTTGTGTTGCACTGGCTGGATGTGCTTTTTGTGGCAGAGGGAAGCCCCACTGAGTTTCATTAGTGCCTCTGCACAGCCCCTTGGAGAAGAAGGGGGGCACTTTCTTAAGTGGCTGCTGTGGAGTTCTGACTTCTCTGTGAGTTCACAAACTGTGTTTTCTTCAAGCTTTAACCCCCAGGAAGTTCAGAGTGGAAATAGTAATTTTGGATTTTCCTACTTTCTACATTTCTAACATACATAGTCCTACATATCTAAGAAACCTTGAAAACTCTATGTTAATACCATTTCATAAGACTAGATAGCCTTTGTTGCTAAAAAAAATGGGTTTTTTAGCCTAAAGCAGGTGGAAAATAAACCTGCAGTGATTTTGCATTCCCTGTAGGAATGTTTCACTGAGAGAGACTACTGTAAAAGAAAGACAAACACACCTCACCAGTGTTTCCCCCACATCTGAGTATAGGACACTGCCTGAAGCCTCCATCTGCAATGACAGAGTGACTTACTGCTGACTTTTAGGGCTGCTTTTCCCTCCTTCCCCCCAACAGCTGCTTCAGTGGCTTTGACAAACCTCTCCATCTCCTTTTTCTATTTCTCCTGCTAGTTTGTATCTCAAAAACTTACACTATTATCAGGCTCCTTTAAAAGTCTTCTGTAAATGGATTTATTTTTCCTTTCTACCAAAGTTAAATGACTTTATCTTGGGGAACTAGGTTGAAGTGCCTAAAAGCTTGCACGCATTTTTCTGTGGATGCTCTTGAATGGTCCATGAGATATCAGCTATGGAGAAGGAAGGGATGTTGGCTTGGATGCTCCATTGATGCTCCATCTCTTGGAAACTGAAACTCCTTAGCCAGTTTAGAAAGGTTTCAGGTTTTAGAAAGGTGACTGCAGTGTTTCTTCAGAAACCAGCATATATCCCTGAATTGCAGGTAAATATGAAGTTACAAAGATGCTCCAAGGGCTGGAGCCCCTCTGCTCTGGAGCCAGGCTGGGAGAGCTGGGGGGTCACCTGGAGAAGAG
>JAWWEE010000085.1:71418217-71428287 GCA_035221455.1 Xenops minutus | reverse complement strand
ACACCCACCAATTCCTTCCCAATATCCCATCCAGCCCTGCCCTCTGGCACTGGGAAGCCATTCCCTGTGTCCTGTCACTCACAGATAATAGTAACATGAGATTTCAGATGGAAATGCTGTCCTTTCTTGCCATCTCAGTGACATTTCATAAGTTGAAATAAGTTCTATTATAGCTGATCCCTTCCAACAAAATGAGATTATCACAGTCTGTCTAGAACAATGTATGCTGCCATCCTTATAGCTAACTATTCTGCATATTATAATTTTTACAGAGCTGAATACTATTATTTTTTGTTTACTCCTGATTTTTGTGAGACATATTGAGCATTCAAACTTTAAGACTAAATAAAAATAATTTCATGGAATGAAATTAACTATCCAGATTATTCAAAAGATAATGATTTGTGTGTAATCCCACAATGCTGGACTTGGGAGATTTAAAATTAAAATTTAAATTAAAAAGGAAAATAATTTAGATAATACTTACTAGTAATGTTCCTGCTTGCCCTCTTCTGTCTGGATAATAATATTACATTTAAAGAAAATCATTCCCAGAAAACCAGCAGGGCAAAGAAACCCAACAACCCAAACTTAAATTTCACATTCTTTGCAATGACTTACTGTGTTAAATGAACTGACTGTTTGCAAACTCCATTGATAATTTGGTGCAAAATCCAGAGGGCAGAAATAATTCTGAGCAGTTTCCAAAATGCTGTTATCTTTAGTTTGAAATTCAACCTATTTTTAAAGAAAAACCCAAACTACGTGCAATCTTTTCATGTGAAGGGCATGACACTCTTTGTTTAGTCAGGAAAATGCGGAAATTGTGAAATCAGCTCAAATTTGTACATGTTGTATTTTTGCATTTTGCTGGTCAGCAACCAACCAAATCAGTTGCATAGTTCTCATTTTGAGACCAAATAAGACCACATGAAGAGGCAATTAAAGCTCCTGTGTTAATTCCAAAATAAAGCTGCATCAAATTTGCTTCTACCATTAAAACTGGTATTAATGTCCAGATCTCAGGGCTTACAGGATCCCTACTCAGTGTCAGAAGTCAGCTGCTTCTTCAGCAAAGGGCAGGCAACAAATTTGGTTATTTGGAGAGATTTATGAACTTCAGACCAGTTTAAATGCTGTCATAGCATACAGTTATAATTTTTTTCTTCAATTTTCTGAAATCTTAATTTCAAAATATTTGGTTTCCTGCAAACAATTGTGACTCAAAGGGTTAAGCACATAGCTAAGAAGCATTTTCTCTGGGACTGAAATGTCATTCTCTAGTTTCTGTGTGTTTCAATTAATACAAACATTGCTTCTTGCTAGAGCTAAAATGAAAAACTGATAGTTTAATGATTTTCTTCCAAAAGTAGTCCTCTAGTAATAATTTATGAACAAATGCCTGACTAAATCCAGAGGTGATATATGAATCTTGAGCTTTTTTGTAATGGAGTTAAAATGTACTTATACTTTGAAGGCAGGTGGAGTTTTCTAGTACAGTGATTTTGATGGCCTGTAAATGGGTGGAATAATGAACCCGGGTGTTTTGCTCTCCTTCTGTCCAGGGTTTCATGACACAAAACACACCGAAGCAGAACGAGCACTGTCTGAAGAACTTTGACCTGACCGAGTACCGCCAGGTGCTGAGCCACCTCTCCATCCAGATCTACCAGCAGCTCATTAACATAGCACAGGGCATCCTCCAGCCCATGATCGGTGGGTTCACAGCCTTTGGGAGAGTGTTTCCTGGCTGGGGTTATCTGCTCTGACTGGTTTCCACACCTTCCTGTGGTGCTGACATGACCTGGGAGGGTTTTTGTTTTCCTCCATCATAGAAACCATTAAGGGATGAGGTTTTTTAACACCTTGGTTGAAGATACCTCTCTCCTTTCTCTTGGGGATGTAGTGACAGAGGTGAGGTCATGCTGGTGGGTTCCCCTCCAGGCCAGGCTCGTGGTTGATCTATTTATGGGTGGAAATGTGCATTTTGAGGGAGGAGAAGAGGAAAAATACTCATAAAGTCCTTGCTTTGCAAGGGTGAGAGAGCTAAGAGTTACCTCCTCAGCCAAATCCCTGAATCTGAGGAGTGTCCCATCCCAGATGAATGACCTTTAAGGTCCCTTCCAACCCAGACCATTGTAGGATTCCATTATATTTGTGTACTTTTTAACTATTTCATATTATCAGAGCAAACCAGCAGTTCACGGATGTGCCCTGCTCTCAGACCTCACAGCACCCATCTCGTTGCTTCACTGAGATTGATATGTGTTTATTAGAGAACACAGAAGGATAATTTCTTCCTCTAATGACTGATAAATAGGTTTATAAAGGCTTTTTTAGCTCATTTTCACCCTTTTTTCAGTGTCTGCGGTGTTGGAAAATGAGAGCATCCAAGGGCTTTCCGGTGTCAAACCCATAGGCTACAGGAAATACTTCTCCACCGTGGCAGAAGGCGACAGGTCCTACAGCTTGGACAACATGATTCGCCAGCTGAACACATTCCACAGCATCATGAGTGACCAGGGTCTGGACCCAGAGATCGTCCAGCAGGTGTTCAGGCAGCTCTTCTACATGATCAACGCGGTCGCCCTGAACAATCTCCTGCTGAGGAAGGATGTCTGCTCATGGAGCACGGGCATGCAGCTGAGGTGGGGCTGATGCTTGGGGCAGGGATGGGCCTGCTTGAGGAGGTTTTCTGTTGATTAAGTGTGCTTCTCAGAGTAAATTATGCCTTTTGCTACCCACTCCCCCTTCCCATGCTGGATCTTTGTGTGTTCCCCTCGAGCTGTGGAGTGGGCACAGCAAAAGCTCCTGGGTACCTTGCAGGATTTTGTTAGTGTTTAAAAGCTTGTTAAAAGCTTTGTTTTAATTGACTGTTGAAACTTGGAGGGTTTTGAGTGCTGTAGAAAAGCACCTCCCTCCCTTGTGCCATTGGGCTGTTACATGGCTCTTCTATTTGTAAGGTACACAGAGTGTAAATTTTTCTCTGAGTTTATGAGTATTAAGATTTGGTCTGATAGTCTTTTGCCATGTGTATCATAAATGTGCAGCACAATAAGCCACATATACCAGCACTGCAACATACTCTGAGCCTCATAGAGGATTTTTGAGCTGCTGTGTATCATCTCTCAGCTCACATCTGGTCTTGGTTGCTTACCCAGGTTTAACATAAGCCAGCTGGAGGAATGGCTGCACGGGAAGAATCTGCAGCACAGTGGAGCAGCACAAACCTTGGAGCCCTTGATTCAGGCAGCACAGCTTCTGCAGCTGAAAAAGAAGACCTCAGAGGACGCCGAGGCCATCTGCTCCCTGTGCACAGCACTCACGACCCAGCAGGTAGGGAGAAGGGCACGGGATATGGATGATTAAAGGATTGGGAAAGGGTGGTCCCCTGGTGCTGGTTCCTCATTGCCCAGCCTCAGCTGCCATTCATTGCCCAGTGGGGGCAACTTGTCCATTTCGGGTCTAACTCCTCTCAGAGAAGGTCACTATGGTGGCTTCTCTCTTACAGTGCCCCTGATGGCACTGGAGCTCCAGAAATCTGCAAAGATGAAACCCACCCCCGAGGAGTTGGTGATATAAGTCAGACACTTAGCATTTTAAACCCATCTGTTGTCTTCTGCCAGGTTTTAACCTGGTTAGGTCTGCAGGATGCCCACCAAGGATTCATATTAGAGGCAGGAGGTTGAGAAATGCCCATCTAGGCTCGATGGATCTGACTTTAAACTTTAAGACTTCATCCCACAAGGATATAACTCATGTTTTTTGCTACTGGATTGCCTGGTCTAAATTTGATAGTATCCTAGGAAGGGATAAATGAGAGGGGTGAGCTGATCTCCAGTGGCTCTTGGAGAGCCTTTCTCATGCATTTCCGTCACCCTGTCTTGAACATGCGTCTTTGAGAGAGACTGAGGGGTGGTAGGGGAGGAACAGGACTGAGGAAGCATCAGGAGGAGCATTGTAGAGGTGACATCAAATGTCACCCATAACAGTATGTGCTACCCAGGTGCAGTCCCTGTACAAACCTGTTGTGCATGTCTCTTCCCAATTTACAAATGTTGCCATAAGAAGTGACTTTTACAGGTCCATAGGTCTTGAAATACCTTACAGCAGGCAAAGGCACATAATACTCATACTGCTTCTGCTTCTCACTTTTGTCACAGGAGGCTTGTTATGGCCTTATCATGACAAACTGCTAGTGTTCTTTGCTAGTGGTTCTTTGTATTCTGGGAAAGTTTGGCTTCTCCTGACTATCTGTAACCCTGTTTTGTTTTCAACAGATCGTAAAGATACTTAATCTTTACACTCCTGTGAACGAGTTTGAAGAACGTGTGACAGTAGCTTTCATACGAAACATACAGGTAAATTCAAAGGGCTGTAAATGGGAGGGCATGAATGACATCTCTGTAATTCTAGTGACATCTGTGTTAGGCCATTGCTAACCTGGACATGTTGCAATAGGCATACTGCTCCATGTTGTCCTGAATTCAGTGCTCTGTGTGTGCACACACTTATAACACACAGCTGCAGGGATAAGCAGGCTGTTAATCACAAAGAGAAACAGGCATCCAAATTCCCAACTCAGCTAATTGAGCTCTTTGGTAGCATGATGAAGGTTGCAGGAGCTAACAAAGCATTGGTGAAATGGAGCTGCTTCTGAGACATGAGGTAGAAGCTGGCAACTAAAGGAAAAATAAATAAAGTAAAACCAAACACCTTTTAATGCTCAGAAGGAGGAGTCAGGAAAAGGAAACAGACGTGTTCAGTTATCCCCAGGATACCTCTCCATTGCTGAGCAGCTGAATCAAAGAGAGCCTGCTGGTATCATGCAGTGCTGGTGTTGCTGTGCAAGGGGGTCATGTTGTTTCTAGGATCCTGTATCTTGCTTTGTGGTCATGTAGAAAACATAGCCAAGTTCTCCTGAAGCAGCATTTCCTGCAATCTGTGCAGAAGTTCCTTGCTCAGAGGAAAGCTGCTGCAGTAGAGAACAAAGTAGTTCCCACTGTTTTCTGGAATATCTATAAAATTACGTACATGCCTTTGATGTTAGACACCATACAGACACAGAAAAGGCAACAACTGATGCTAAATCTGTTTTCTTCTCCCACACTTTATAGAAGCACTTGCAGGAACGGAATGATCCTCCACAGCTGCTCTTAGACTTCAAGCACATGTTCCCAGTTTTGTTCCCCTTCAACCCATCCTCCATCACCATGGACTCTATTCATCTCCCTGCTTCTCTCAACTTGGATTTTCTCAATAAAGTCTGAAGAAAGTACAATTAAGCTCATCTCTCATACCCAGAGACCTCCAGCAACGAAACAAAAAATCATTAAAGGAATTTAGAGCTCTTTAAATATGGACCAAACAGGCTTATGGAAGAAATAGTGCACAGTAATATATGGATGTAGAGTGAAAAAGAGACTGGTCTGTATGTGATGATTTTTTTTTTTTTTTAATTTGCAGCTCATAAATAAGGATACTTGAAAAGTAGATTTGTTTTTTACTGCTTGATTTTATGTTGACATAGCTCAAAACCTGTAATCATCTCCAAAAGCCACTAACAAAAAAGAACAGGAAGTGGGAAACAACTTTCATCTTCACAGGTGTCTATGACAGTTAAATCAAAAACAGAATCTGAGACACTTGTGCTGCCTGGAAGGATGTGTCATTTATCTAATGGGACATGGTTTTTTTTGTGGATGAGTAACAGGATGGGACATGTTTTGCCTCCAGTTCTTGCTATTTAAGTGCATCACAGTGGTGAGTTGGGAAGGTAAATTGCAGAAGGCATGAGTTTTCCATGCTGGTAAAGGTAATGGTCTGGGATACTGCTGGTTTCCACTGATGTGGAATTTGTCACAAATTCTATGTATGAGAAACGCTGTTGTTCCTCCTAACTACATCCAGTGCATCTGCTTCATGGGACCATAGATAAACTGGCAGTGTGAATTTTCCTCCATTACCAAATTTATGTCAGGGAAGGTTTTGCCCTAGTGAAATAATCATGACCCAAGGAACTGCCTTAAGCCTTCTGCTTCTATTATAGCATCATCCTGATCCCTGCTGTTGGCTTTCCCTGTGCTTTTAAGTGTCAAAAACTCTCATCCAGTTGGACGTCTTACATGGCCTGTGTCATAATCTCATGCATAGGTCACACTAAGGCAGCCCAATTTAATTGTGGGATCCCCAGCCCTGCTTAGGTTCATTGGGTTAGTCCTAGCTGTAGCTGTCTGTGGAAAAACTCTATGTTCCACCCAAAATGTAGCCACCCAAAATGTTACCAGTTGTGCAAATACAGGGCTTAGATAAATGAAGAATACTTTGGGGGAAAAAAAAAAAAAAAAAAAAAAGAAAATAAAGAAACTTTTTAAAAGAAAGGAGCTTAAATGTTCTAACACAAAAAAAAGTTGTCAGATGGTTTGTTGGTGATGTAAGCCATTTCTTTAAGAGTGAACGTGAACTCTTTCTCTACAAAAATCTTAATAACTGCAATCAATTCAAATTCTGTTAGGATTTTTTTTTAACCAAATTTATTAACTAAAAGAGACAACCTTGTGAGCTCACCACACTGCTATTGAAGGGGACCAGCTGCTCACAAAGGCAGTCCCTGTTTTTTCTTGGTGGTACTTCCACTACACGTGGAATTTTCAGTGGGTGCTGAGCAGGGGAGGAGGTGGGTTCCCATGCGAGTGGTGCTACACAGCTGCTCAGAGAGGTGATGCTCCTGCCACAGCACAGTGTGCCAGATTGCAGCCAGGATGGTTGGCAGCCAGCATTCTGCCCTTTCCACTTCCACCATGACCTTGCCTAAATAGATCCTAACCTGCTTTTGTGGCCTGCGATTCCACGATGATTGAAAAGCTCTCAAAGAAAAACCCACTCTCTCCATCTGACTGCTTTTATTAGTGTAAAACATATCCAAACAGCAAATTTATGGCCTGGTGCACTGTCTGCTCAGAGGTTTAAAGTCTGTTGACTCCTGCCTGCTGCAGTTACGCTTTTTAGGCAAGGAGTGTGTTTCAATTTAAACATCATGTATATAATCTGTGTATATACAAACTGTAATAGTCCTGTATGTACTATATATGTATATTACTATCCAAAAAAGCACATTTTTAAAGGAAAAGTTGAGTGCTGTGAATTATATCGGTCTATGCCAGTGGGTAAATACCTTGTTTCAAATAGAGACTGGTTTAGAACAGCTGGTACCACTGAAGGACAGACTTAAGGCTAAGAAATTATTTTTTCTCCCCTAACCATCACCCAGCTAATTACAGAAGATGTTTTGCTTGTGTAGAGCCCGCACTACCTCCAAACTACAGTCCTTGAGCACTCACATCTGCTGTGTATTCAGTAGTGCCTTCATGTCCCCTTGATATTCAGTAAGGGTAATGCCACCAGTTTGCTGTCTATGCCCAGCAAGCCCACACTCCTGTCACCCACTCATCTACACTGTCTTTATTTATTTGTACCTACCTCTTTTCACAATGAATGTCTTTGCAGTGCTCTGAGTTTTTTTAATTGTCTCCTATCCCTTCTTCGCACACTCTAGTAGTCATCATGGTTCCAAAATAAGTAATTCAAAGTGGAATTCAGCCTTTCTCTAAGGTGGTTTTGACACAGAGCTGTTGCTCAGGATTCACAGTAGGTCAGCAGTTTCCTCTCAGGCACCTCAGGTCTCTACCTCTCATTGATGTAAATTATTTGGAGTACAATTCCCAACAGACTGATCAAACCTACGTTTATCACTCAGACTAATGACAGGTTGTTGCAGAATCCTCTTCTGCAACAATTTTGTTGCTGATCACAATTACAAAATGTGCTTAATGGTCTTCTAGGGGATAATGGTCCTTCACTGGCATGTTCAGGATCATAATTTATATATACTTTCTTAAAAACTCTTGCTGTGTATAAATGGGAACTGAAATTTAATGTCTTGATCTGTGATCATATAGTTTTATCCACTAAGATCCATCTAGAAGAGGACTCTGTACGAGTTATCTTTAATATATGTTACCTTTTCTGTTAACAATTTTTAAAATTTGTATTTAAGTGTTAAAGTGCTATGTTTGAGCATGTCTTTCCTCACATTAGCACTTCTTTATTTAAAAAGCTGATTGAACACAAAGCATGGCTTTGAGAACGCTGGTCCTTCTCCAGATCTGTCTTTATTTATAAATATTGATTATTCAGTTGAGCATTTTCCCACTCTGTGCCTTTAGCTCAACCACTGTTTCTCTGAAACAAGCATTAAAACAGGGGAATATTTTTATTATTCTGTCTTATAAAAAGTTGTCTGTGGATTTAAAAGCCTACTTAGAAAATCTTGCTTTGACGAGGTCTGCAAAAGCACCTCAACGTTCCCAGGAAAAAACCCAAATACTGACCCATGCTGACTTTTGCATGTATGATGTATCTCAGAAAAGCACTATTGGGAATAAAATAAAATACATTAAACCAGCAAAAAACCCCAAATCACATAAATCAGCAGCATTACAAAACCAACACTTCAACCATGAGTTAGGCCATGTGCTGGCTGACCTACAAGAAGCATCCAGAACAATATTCATGTTTCATTTTCACCAGAAACATCCTTTGCTATTTTTTTTAACTCTTTTTCTTGCCATTTTGTAGCTGAGGTTGCTTATCTTGTCTGGTAAAGCTGCTGTAGGTGACTGTAGAAAAGAACATTAGACCTCAAGACTAATCTTATGCAATCCTATATCACAAAAGTTTTTTGGTCATGCAATTTATTCCACTGGATCTAAAAGTTTCTTTGTGTGAGTGAAACAGTACCAAAATGTGGGCACGTTTTAAGGATAGTGGCTGCCTTTAATCATCCTGCATCTTGCTCACTGGAACCTTTGCAGGACATGACCTTTCATCTATGTGATTTCCAAAAGATACAAATGAAAAAACAACAGGTCATTTTCCTCCATTTTCGACTGCAAATGAATAAAATTGTTCAAACTTATTCTTTCATCCCATTAACTGAAAAATTAGCATTTTATCATTACATATGAATAGAACCGATTAAAATAAATTGCGTGAACTCCCATGAACCTTTTTCCTCCAGCTTTGTTGATTGACATATATATAACAGTCATAAATTGATTTCTTTTTCTGAAAGAAATTCAAGCAAGGTAGATGATAAGTAAAACAATCCAGAGGACATATTCCCCGATGAGTATCCAAATTATTTCAAGGTGTGAATGCCAGTGGACAAAGACTTTCAGATTAATTTGAAATTAGAAGAAAAAGTTATATATTAAAGAAAAAAGTGCTACTGTATTGCAATGTCTATTTTATTTGTTTGGGGATTTTTTTTGTAATTTTTTTTTTTTTTTTTTTTGTGAAGTGTCATTACCTTAACAAGCAGAAGGCATAGCTGCTGTCAAAGTTGAATGATATACATGAGTGAATACTGTAGATGAAATACTACTGCTTATAGACTATTTTTCCATTTTGAACAAATCTGTACACTACATCTTTGTTTATAAAAAATGCTTGTAATAGTCACTGTACTATTCAGATGGGGATAAAAACAAAATTTGTGAAATAAACACTTTTGAAGAACTTGTGACTTGTGGTCAAAAATAGAAATTTAGAAGATAAGCTCTTTCAATATTTGCTTCTATCTATTGGGAACTTTTCTATTTTAACACTACAAAATAACTTTATAAACATTAGAAACTACTTTATAAACAGAAATTAACAGTATCAAAGCTTTTACTCAAGACATTGGACATTGGAAGGTTTAGAAGATGTAACTTCATTTTAGAGATGCTGAAATAATCTGAGCAAATTAGAAATTAATTGACTGTGGAATGTTATGGCCTTGAAAGTCACTGGAAATAAATGGAGAGGAGAGGATGCAATACCAGCACTTGTGGCATGTGCTTAAGTCACAGAATCACAGAATCCTGGAATGGTTTGGGTTGGAAGGGATCTCAAAAAGCATCCATTTCCACCCCCTGCCATGGGCAGGGGCACCTTCCACCAGCCCAGGTTGCTCCAAGCCCCATCCAACCTGGCCTTGGACACTTCCAGGGATCCAGGGGCAGCCA
>JAWWEE010000085.1:71407276-71418117 GCA_035221455.1 Xenops minutus | reverse complement strand
GTAGAGAGGTTGAGGAGGGGGGTACAGAGGGTGGGGACGGGGGTCACAGGTTGGGGAAGGGGTAGAGAGGTTGGGGAGGGGGTACAGAGGGTGGGGAGGGGAGTCACAGGTTGGGGAGGGGGTAGAGAGGGTGGGGAGGGGGGGTCACAGGTTGAGGAGGGGGGTCACAGGTTGAGGAGGGGGGTACAGAGGTTGGGGAGGGGGTACAGAGGGTAGGGAGGGGGGCAACAGGTTGGGGAGGGGGGTACAGAGGGTGGGGAGGGGGGTCACAGGGTGGGGAAGGGACGCAGGGAGTGGGTCTGGGACTGCAGAGTATGGAAAAGGGGTGCAGAGAGTTGGAAAGGGGATCAGAGATTGGGAATGGGGGTTAGAGAGTGGGAATGGGTGTCACAGGTTGGGGAAGGGTTTGGAGGGTGGGAATGGGAGTCAGAGATTGGGGAGAGGATGCAGAGAATGAGTGGGGATACAGAGTGTGGAAAAGGGGTGCAGAGTGGGGAAGGGGATCAGAGATTGAGAATGGGGGTCACAGATTGGGGAGGGAGTGCAGAGAGTGGGAATGAGGGTCACAAATTGGGAGTGGGGGTCAGAGGGTGGGAGTGGGGGGTCACTGATTTGGAATGGGGTGCAGAGAGTGGGAATGAGGGTCATAGATTGGGGAGGGGGTGCACTGGGTTGTAATAGGGGTCACAAATTGGGAAAGGGGTGCAGAGGTTGGGGAGGGGGTCACAGATTGGGGAGGGGATGCAGAGAGTGAGAGTGAGGGTGCAGAGTGTGGAAAAGGGGTGCAGAGAATGGGGAATGGGGAAGGGGATCAGAGATTGGGAATGGGGGTCACAGATTGGGAATGGGGGTCATAGATTGGGGAGGGGGTGCAGAAGGTGGAAAAGGGTGCAGAGGGTGGGGAGGGATCAAAGACTGGGAGTGGGGGTCAGAGGGTGGGGAGGGGATGGAGAGGGTGGAAAAAGGGGTGCAGAGTGTGAAAAAGGGGTGCAGAGGGTGGGCAGGGGTTGCAAAGAGTGGGGAAGGGAATCAAAGATTGGGAACGGGAGTCAGGGGATGAGAATGGGGGTCACAGAATGGGAAGGAGATGCAGAGGGTGGGGAAGGGGGTCAAAGACTAGGAATGGGTGTCAGAGGATGGGAATGGGGTCAGAGGATGGGATGGGGTCAAGGGCAAGGGGGTGCAGAAGGTGGGAAGGGGGTATGCGGTCTCAGTCACAGCCTCTCTATTTTCAGCACTGCTTAGAATATGGTGTTTGACTTTCTGTGGTGCTCAAACCAGTTGTGATACAAACCTATAGCAAAGGGTGCATGTGTCTGTCCAGTAACTGGCCATTTGGAATTGGTATTAGGGAAAATTTCTTCATGGAAAGAGTTGTCTAGCCTTGGCACAGCTGCCCAGGGCAGTGCTGGAGTCATGTGGATGTGGCACTTGGGGACATGGTTCTGTGATGGCCTTGGCAATGCTGGGGGATCGGTTGATCTCAGTGAAGATCAACTTTTGGAGGTCTTTTCCATCCTAAATGACTTCATAGTTGTATGATTCTCTGTTTGCATGCAGTGACTAGAAGTCACTAGAAGTGATACTTGAAATGTCAGTGACTTAAGGTCTCTGTTGTCACATCCAGACCCTGCCTGTGTCAGCACTGACAGTGCAGGATAAATTTTTTAAGTCCCAACCGCTCCTGAAAGTGTTTGGTGTGAAGAATTAATTTATGCTCTACATGGTTTAAACTTTGAGTCTCTTAAAATGAGGTGAGTATGCCTTTCCATACCTGCTCTGGTTTGAAAACAAAATGGAAATTTATTGCAGTAGGGCTTAGTATCTATTCAACAGCATTTTGCTACTTGACAGACTGTACCTAAATAATAACATGCTTATCAGTCATGATGTGGGGTTTCAGTGCAAAAGCCTGTCTAGTAGTTCTTGCAGTAATTCTGATTGCTCTGCTGAACTGGATAATACAGAGAGAACTTGCTTGTACTTGTCTGATGTTAGTTTTCTCTGCCTGTGGCAGGATCATCTCTCATCTTTAACCACAATATTTTCATATGCTTTCTTGCTTCTTAATTTTGTATGTTATTTTTTTTTTTTTTTTTTAGGCTTTCAGAATAGGATCTGATGAACAAGTGTTTTCATACCAAGCACATTTGAGAAGTGTTTGAGGGTTAGAGAGTGTTTCAGATCCCCATTTGGCAGCAAGTGGTTAAGAAAATAAGGTTAAAAGATGTCTTGAGTATAGTGTTTGATAAGGATTCGAAGTGACCTTTGCTTTCTAGCCCCAAAAGTTTCCAGGTCTCTTTGCATTTGGTACCATTCTGCTCTTATCCAATGTTCATCACCTTGGAAAATTATGGAGACTCTGGAAATCTTGCCACGATAATGTAGGACAGTACTAATTAATGGAGACTTAGAGCTGTAAAAAGGACAGAGTCCTTTCTCACTCGGGACTTCAGCTACCCCTTGTTGCCCCTCCTGAAATTCTGTGGAGGGAATAGCATTTGTCGATACCTCTCCAATCATGCAAAAATCAGCAGGCTCTGGAGTTACATGCCCTTAGGGACTGGCTCTGTGTCCAGTTTAATTCATCATAACAGATGGTGCTATTGCTTCTTCATCATCATCTCTTACTGATTCAGTCCAGCCGTCTCTCTTATTCTTGAAGTACTGTTTTATTGAGCAGCCAGAAAGTGAACTCAGGCACAGGCCTGATGCAAGAGAAAATCAGTCCCTCGTTTCCAGCAGTTTTCTGCTGCCTCGGTTGTGTGACCTGCCCTGGTTTATTGGCCCCACGGTGCTGTTGGGAAGTGGGCAGCATGGAGAAGAAGCCTTTGTGAAAGAGAGAGAGAGAGAGATTATCGTGAAAGGAATGTTTAAGGGCAAAGTTCCATCCTTGCCCCTGTGCTCTTTGTGAGCCAATGCCACCGTGTATGGGATTGAGCAAATAATGTGGATAACAGATAACCTGAAAAAAAGGGAGGAGAGCAAGTTCTTCCGGCTTGGTGGGGGTCCCTGAGATGGTCTGCAGCAAAGCTTTGTAGCGAGTTATTGGTGGCAGTGTTCGGGGGAGGCAGAGGGGCAGTAATCTGTGGGCAGGAGGGGTGGTGAAGGATGAATGTCAAGGCTTGTTTTGCTGCAGGGAAGACATGCTTAGGAGGGGAGGGTTAGATTGGATTTTGGAAAGAAACTCTTCACCATGAGGATGGGGAGGCCCTGGCACAGGTTGGGCAGAGAAGCTGTGGCTGCCCCTGGATTCCTGGAAGTGTCCAAGGCCAGGCTGGATGGGGCTTGGAGCATCCTGGGCTGGTGGAAGGTGTCCCTGCCCATGGCAGAGGGTGGAACAAGGTGGTCTTTAAGGTCCCTTCCAACCCAAACCATTCTATGAGATGATTCTGAGCATAATCCCTGCGTATTTCAGATCCCAGCATTGTGCTCCAGTCCTTGTCAGTGGGTCAGCCTTGACCTTCACCAGTTTGGAAAGTGCTTTTCTAGCAATCATGCTGCCTAGGATCCAAATACAGGAGAGATGGAGGAACACCCTGTCTCTGGCAAAACAGCCAAGTAATATGGATAGACAGCCTGAAATCAGTGTTCATGAGCAGCTTAATGAAGGGGCGTTTTCATTTGCCTTCTTTCTTACATCTGTCTGTGTCCTTGCAGTGTTACTTTAAATAGCTGGGTGTTCACGGCAGCTGTTAGAAACAGGGTATGTTAGTGCTGTTGTTCAACTGGGGAAAAGTTCACAGCCTGCCTCCCCCTTGTTTTTCTGCACATGGAAGCAGAAAGGGACTGTGGCAGGCAGCCAGTAGCTGTTTGCTTTGGTTCAGAGGTGGCTTCTCACAAGCTCCCAAGTTGACTACTCCATGTCCCAGTGCCTTTGTACACATGTGCTTGCACACTCTCCTGCCTATTTAAAACTGGGTTTGCTTCTCAGAACCTGGAAGCTTGATGATAAAGCAGTCTAGATGACTTACATGATTGTGGCAGAAGCATGAAGTTTTTGATTAGGGGTTGTTTTTCCTCCTCAGCTTAAGGAATCAAAGTTAAAATGCATATAAAAAGGGTGGGTTTTTTTTATTTTACTTTATTGTCTGGAGTTTTTTTCTTTATGGAAACTGTTTCAGAATATAAGCCAAAATCTGCTGCTTTTTCTAGGATGAGGGACTGGCCTCTTTGTTTGGTAAAAGCACCATTCACCATCTGATTGTTTCACAGGTGTCCCCTGTGGAATTTCTTGGATTTTACTGTCATGCTTTCAGTGCAGTAATGTCACCAATGTCTGATGTGTGTGGCAGCCTCCTTTGTCCACCTGGTATTCGAACTTCCCTGTTTTTGTCAAACCTCTTTGTGAACAGGCAGTAAATCCGGGATCTTCCCTGCTTTTTTTTGTGACCATTAATTCAGAGAGTCACAGAACGTGCTGAGCTGGAAGGGACCCAGAGGAATCATTGAGTCCAACACTCAGCCCTGCACAGGATTATCCGCAAGAGTCACACCATGTTCCTGAGAGGATCATCCAAATGCTCCTTGAGCTCTGTCAGCCTTCGGGCCATGCCCACGGCCCTGGGGAGCCTGTTCAGTGCCCACCACCCTCTGGGAAAAGAGCCTTTTCCTGAGATCCAACCTAACCCTGACACAACTCCAGACCTTTCCTGGTGTCCTGTCACTGGTTACTATAGAGAAGAGATCAGTGCCTGCCCCTCCTCTTCCTATGAGGAAGTTCTTCATGTCTTCCCCATCTAAACCATAGTTATCTCAAACTGCACGGGTTCATGTTGCCTGCCTCTACAAATACCGCGTGAATTTGGGACATTACCCACTTGAGGCTGACTCAGTGATGCTTTTGGTGAGACCCTGTACCTGTGGGTGACTCCTGCCTGTGTTTCAGGTGTGTTCATCGTGGCAGCAAAGCGCACTCCCTTTGGCACCTATGGGGGTCTGCTGAAGGACTTCTCAGCCACCGACCTGACGGAACACGCTGCCCGCGCCGCGCTGGCCGCAGGCAAGGTCTCCCCTGAGATCATCAACAGTGTCATCGTGGGCAATGTCATGCAGGTTGGTAGCCTGGAAAGTCTGCTGGTGGGAGGTTATTTCAGTCGTCTCCCTCGGCGTGGTCTTGTGTGTAAGTTTGGAGCCAAGAATAAAGCGAAGGGGTGGGAGGGAATGAGTGAGCAGTGTTTATAGGGTGGTGTTTCCTGTTGGTGTTTGAGGGACATACCCTGCTGGTCTGGGGTAGTGATGGGGGCAAGGCTTAGCTTTCTTTTTTTGGTGCCAGAGGTAGTTTAAACTAGGACAAGCTGATCTCCTAAAATATATATTTATTAACTGGTTATTTGCTAATCCCTGGTACACTTTTCCTGTCTTAATGGCTCAAGCTGTGTAATACAGTGATCAGTGGCTTTTCACTGAATTATATAAATCCCTTTTTATCTGAAAACTGTGATTGATTTGAGTCTATTTCCCTTGAGTTTTCTGTAGGATTTTTTTTGAGTGAATATGAGCTTTGAGCTGAAAGGATTTGTGCCTTCACTGGCAGAGACATTTGGACAACCATGTCTTTCCCAAAGAGCTTGTGAGGAGGATGGTGGTGTGTGCAGGGCACCACATTGCAAATTTGCAGTTTTCCACATATCTAGATTAGTGTCTTTGTTCTAGGCAAGACAGCAAAGAACATTTATGCTTTTTTTCATTTTTCATATTCTGACTTCACCATCATTAAGTGTAGGGACTTTTCTTTTGCACTGAGTGTTTCAAGGAAGCAGAAGGAACAAGTAACAGACCTTTCACAGTAAGTGAAGAAACATGCAGTATTCCTTCCTAAGAATTTGTAGCTGAAAGAGTAGCTTGACATTACCCTGTCCCCTACAGCTATCATCTCAGCTTCTTTTATTCAGCCCTTTAATTTTGCAAGAACTGTCTCTGAGCTAGCAAATAATTGCTGTGATGCTTTTACACAGGAAATAGTGTTCTTCTAATAAAATCGTTTTTTCATGTTGAAAGTACATTTTGCCTTTGCATCATACTTTCCCTATCCCAATAGATTTCTTTTTTTTTTAATTTTTTTTGTAGTACCGATTCCTTTTAGATGTTATTTGAATGAGTTTATGTAACTTTGAATGTGTGGCCATTTTCAACTGCCCTTCTTCAGCAGAAGTGGCTTCATTAATTTATTTTTTTTCTGAACTTGCATTGGTATGTAGCATTGGGCACAGAACTTTGTCTTTATAATACATTTTAGCCTAGGGCATGATCTCCAAGAACATTAGTGTTCTCTCAGGTCTTGAGGAGGCCTTCCCCTGTTAGTCTGAGCAATATTAATTTACCTTAAAGTAGTTGCTGCTCACCAGTCAGGATCTGTCCTTGTATCATTCTGCTGTGTTTAGGCTGTTTTATAAGGGATGAGGGAAAACATAAGACTGACTGAGTTGCTGACTTGAGTCTTAACATGTCTAATCCCATTTTTGGCTTGATGTCTGGCTTTTACAGCACACACTTTATTTAAAATGCACCTTAAAACATTGACACTTTTAGATCATGTAGGATACTGTCTCTTTTTTGAAGTGAATCAAAGTTCTTATGACTGGTAGTATTTCTGCTGAATATACACCATCTCCTACCATGGGTGCAATCATCCCATTCTGACTTTTCATCAAGACTGTAGCTTTGCAAATAAATCAGGGTGTAGCCAAACCTCCTGTCTGTTCTGTCTGCAGAGCTCCCCAGATGCGATTTACATTGCGAGACACGTTGGTTTACGTGTGGGAGTTCCCATCTCTGTTCCAGCCCTCACTGTCAACAGGCTCTGTGGCTCTGGTTTCCAATCCATTGCCAATGGATGTCAGGTACAAAGCTCTGTATTTCTGTGTTGCAGCTGTTAACATGGGGGAAGAGAAACATTTGTGTTTGGGATGAGTCCTAACATGGACTTTTAGCTTCCATGGTTTTTTTGCAGGAGTTCAGTCTCCACAGTGCCACATTGTGGTTGGTTTTTAAAATCAGCACTGCAGTTGTTTTTAGTTTAATATAAGGAAGGCAACAAGTATTTGCTGGTGAAATAGAGCTCAGCTGTGCAATAGTTGCAACCTGTGATCCTGTTTGTCTGGATTGGAATTACTGGGCTACAGGACCACAGCAGAAGGCTTTCGTCTGTTGATCAGTGTTTATATTCTTACCTGGCTAGCTGTATAAGCAGCAACTTGTGCTTTTTAAGTTTGTTTGTTCAAAGATTCAAAGCTCTCATGAGTTAGGTAATTTATAGTGTCAGTTCTTTTAAAAATGAAGAGAATCAAGTTCTTTTGGAGCGGTTGGCAGAAACCACTGAGTAAGATGGTACAGTGGGTTTTATTTCATTTGTTTGTACATTCATTTTACAAATTCTTGAGCAACCAGATAGTTGGTTTTGTGGGGGTTTTTTTTGTTTTTCTTGGCCAGGGGTTTATTCAGATCTCATGTGAAAGACAATGTAGAGTTAAGGTTACATGTTTACAGTAATGACTGATTTTTCTAGTGCTTTCTGCAAGGGCCATACGCACGCTTGTCCACAGTGAAAAAACTACTGGAGGGTTTGATCACCTTCAAAGAAAATAAAGGTTGTGTAATCGTTTCAAAAGATGGCATTTCATCAATGCAGCCAATGTTTCTGTATTTCTCTGGCACACGACAAAGCTGCAGCTTCTATCCTGAGCTGCTTAAATGTTCAGAAACTTTAGTAGCTGTAGGAAACATCTCAGCACATATTACTAAACTCAGTCACGTCCAGGCATGGGGCAGCCCCAACGTCTTTGGAATAATTTCATCAGCTTCCATTCCAGTACACAAATAACCCTAACAATCCAATTCAGGGAATCTTTTAAGGAAGCACGTTTTCTGAGTGGGTTGATGGTGTGTTTAAGAATTAGGACTTACAGGTGCTGTGCGCTCTGCCAGTGATGAATTAGTGTGTTTTGGGTACTTCTATTGGCAGCTTACCTAGCTGATGTCTCCAAAAATTATTTCCTTTTTTGAATCATAAGGTCTTGTATCAGGCTTTGAGGTTTAATTTGTATACCTTTTGAAAAGACTGGGAGCTTAAAAACACCCAGCTCGACCATCTATGAACCTAACCACAGAAGCATGCAGAGGCTTAACTCCTTTGTTCTTCTGTCCTGTCATGTGTGCACACCCATGTTCTCTTCTTCCTTCATGGATATAATCATTCCTTGCTGAAAGGAGAAAGAAGGACTGTGCCATGAAAGAGACAGACCCCAACTTTAATAAACCAGTCCTAAATATACACATGACTAAGTTTGAATTAATGCTCATTTTTTGGCTTATTAGGTGACAAGCTCTTTTTTAAAAACAGTTGTTATTTCCTTACTCAAACACCAAACCAAATCTTGTATCTGTTTTGTCTTTCTCTTAACAGGAAATTTGCCTTAATGAATCAGAAGTTGTTCTGTGTGGTGGAGCTGAAAGTATGAGCCAGGCTCCTTACGCAGTTCGAAAGGTTCGATTTGGAACCAGATTAGGAGCAGAACTCAAGGTCTGGTACTTTTTTTTTTTGGACTCCTCCTTTTTGTATTCTCTGAACAAAGTGAAGTTTACAGACCAATGTAAAATATCAGGCCTGTAGACATTAAATCCTTGCAAATGCAACTGCTGGAGGTGAGGTCCAGATGTATCGTTCAAAGCATTTAACCAGTACTCATACATTATCAAAACAGGAGGTTCAGGCAATGTTGTTAAGCATACCAGTTTTTTATAGCTTTTCTAAAACCACATTTGAATTTCTGTTCCATGTTAAACATACCAATGAACTTTTAGACATAAAGTTTAGTTCACTTGGTACATCCCATGCAAGTACTGTATATAAAAACTTGACAGAGGCTTGAGAAACAGAAGCATGCACAGTTTAGGCAAGGCTAGTAATGATGGCAGTAGGTAGGCAGACTGATAAAGAACATGTATACCTCCAAGCTCTAAGATCTCTCCATTTCAGAAGTGGAAACTTGAAGTTAAATCCATTGACAGGTAAGTTAATTTTATATTTTCTTGTAAAGATAAATCCTTAGTGAATGCTGTGGGACATGTGCATTAGATTAAAGTGATAATGTGCTCTGATTATTACCACTTAACTGACATCAAAATGCAGAATTAGGATATTTCAGTGTTTCAGTCCTTTGTTGTTTTTTTTCCTTGTGCTGTTTTTCCATTATGAAGATGGTGAATATGAATTAGGCTTGTCTATATTCTGGTGTGGCACTGTGCCTAAGCCTCAGTTCCTACAGGCAACACCTTCACAAAGTTGCTGATACACTGAGTAGATTCTACTGAGTTCTTATCATGAAGATAATTGAATTATACAGACACAAGTGAATGAGTGATTTAACTTGCAGAACTTCACTGGTGACAGATAACAAAACCCATCTGAACTGACTGGGCTTGCCTTTATCACATTAAGTGAACTTAGACTTGGGTGTTTTCTCAATTGACATTTTTTACCTACATAAAGCTTTGGCTCACTAAAGAATCAGTAGGCTGCTGTGCCTTTTCAAAGTTCCTCACCTTTCGTTCTTGGTAACTAGACAGGTGTGTTTTCTCATAGGTCTCTTGTAAATAATCCATACAGAAGTGAAATATTCTAAAATACTAAAAATTGCAGGCTTTTCCCAAGCCTCTTGGGTGAGTGGAAAGAACCATAAAAGCACACAATGTAGATTAACTAAAAAAAAGCACACCAGAATTTGCACTCTGCTTTGCAGTGTGTTCATTCTAATAAATAAATTACCTGTAGTTAACCTGAATTAATTTTAGTTAGAGCCATTACCTTCCAAGAGGCTGCTGAACAGTTAGAGACTGTCAATAATAAATGTTAATATTGCTGTGTTTTCTAATTTTCTTCTTGCAATATTTCGTGCAGTTGGAAGACACGTTGTGGGAAGCTCTAACAGATACACATGTTAAAATACCTATGGCAGTGACAGCTGAAAATCTGGCTGCAAAGTACAGCATCTCACGACAGGAGTGTGACGGATACGCTCTGAAAACGCAACAGAGGTGTAAAGCTGGTTAGTAAATTTAGGAATGGAAGTGTTCATATGACTCTAGCTTCAGATCTAGTCAGTTTCTAGCTTCCATTCAAAGTGTTCTCAGGTTTTGTATAGCTCTTGGGGTAATTTGTCCTTTGTTTTGTGTACTGTAGTTCATGGTGTGAACAAGCCCGCTCCTAGGAGGTTTGACTTTGTGTCTGCTGAGTCAGGTGTTGTGCCCATCGACAGGTTAAGTAAGCAGCCCCCTCTCCATTGCCTCCCTGTGCCTTCCTCATGGATAGTCCATAGCTGTTCAGGCAGCAAATGCCGTCACGTGGTGCATTTTAACAGCCTGTCACATGTGACAGACCTGAACAGGAATCATATTCATGAGTGTGGCTTGTTGGCGTGCCTCTGGTGGGATGCAGCATTGTCCCAGGCATGCCTGACTGCCCTCCTTTCTTTCCTCTTCCCTACAGAACAGTCCTCATCCACAGTGGCCCACATCCTTCTTGCTTGCCAGCATGTACTGTCATTGATCTAAATCCTTTTTTCTTCCTTTGACAAATCCAGTGCTGTTCTAAACCTCTTGAACAGTTAGAGCAGAGGGGATATTTGTTCAGGAGCTGTGTTTTAAACTGTTTCCTGAATAGTTTACATGGCCAAAGCCATAATTCAGAGGCATTGAGCTCTCGGGCCCCCAGTGTAAGAAGGATGTGGGGCTGCTGGAGAGAGTCCAGAGGAGGCCCCGGAGATACTGCAGGGCTGGAGCCCCTCTGCTCTGGAGCCAGGCTGGGAGAGCTGGGGGGTCACCTGGAGAAGAGAAGGCTCCAG
>JAWWEE010000085.1:71384887-71407084 GCA_035221455.1 Xenops minutus | reverse complement strand
CAGGTTGGGCAGAGAAGCTGTGGCTGCCCCTGGATCCCTGGAAGTGTCCAAGGGCAGGTTGGATGGGTCTTGGAGCAACTTGGGCTGGTGGGAGGTGTCCTGACTGTGGCAGGGGGTGGAAGGTGATGGTCCTTAATGTCCCTTCCAACCCAAACCATTCTGGGATGCTGTGATTGGATTACTGTGAAGTTCAGGCCAAAAACTAGTTGTAGTGGTTGTCCTGGGGCTTAACATGCATTTCATCCCAAAGACAAACAAAGGGAGCAAAGATCTAAGTGTGCTTTTAGATTCTAGCAATGGTGTATTTTATCAGCTGCACTCTTGAAGTAAGAGTCTGTTTTTTCCAATGGGTGTGGCAGTGCTTTTTGTAACTTTTCTCCATCATTTATTACCTTTCCTGCTGATCTTGTTAGCTAACTCCTTTTGATCCTGGAGCCTTTGCTAGAAACTGTGCTTCTTTCTTGTTTTCTAGGATTTTGGCTTGCTGTTTTTATTTCTGCCTGTAGGACCAGTTCGTCTTATACCACAGTAAAGAGAGAGTCAGGAAAGAAAAAGGTTCTGAGGAATTTATTGAGAAGTCCAGAGGTAGCTAAACAACATCAGATATGACAAATTCCGTGTCTGAGTTTTAAATCCCTATCTAATATTACATTAGGTGATGTGGCCAGATGCTTTTATGGGCATCTTAGATATCTGCAATGTCTTGAATTGTCTCAGGCTGTTTAGGCAGCTGAATCCCATTCTGAGATCCTGCCTTGACTATGATACCTGGGGAGGAGCACCTGGGACAGGATTCGAATTGATATACAATATCTTATGAACAGAGAAAATTTGGCTTAGTTTTTTCCACATTCCTCTTTGAGATAGATGTGCATCTTCGTGGCCATCTGATAAATGGCAGAGCTGTAGAAAAAAGCAGCAATACATGGGGATGTGTACCAACAATAAATGCAGTGTTTTTTTTTAAAAAAAAGTGTTCAGTTATTTAAAGCTGAAATAAAATTTTAATATTTCTTCTTTGGAGAAGTTTGAGAGTGTACTTGTACAGTTTTTGTCCAATTTCTTGAAAAAAATAAGCTAAAAAGAACAATAAAACACCAATCAGCTTACTTAAGCAAAATAAAGCATAAACATTGCTGTCCCTGAACTTTTGGTTTAAATAGAGCAAAAGTTGTGAGCACATGGAAATACAATTATTGGTCATGCTCTGCAATCATTTGTTATTTTTATCATAGTCCTTTAAATTTTTGTGGTTGCAGCTAATGATGCTGGCTATTTTAATGCTGAGATGGCACCAATTGAAGTGAAAACCAAAAAGGGGAAGGAAAGCATGCAGAAGGACGAGCACCCCAAACCCCAGACCACTATGGAACAATTGGCAAAGCTCCCATGTGTCTTTAAAAAGGATGGAACGGTCACGGCCGGGAATGCTTCAGTGAGTACATCAGAGCCCTGGGTTGTGAAAGTGTCACCTTTATGGTTCTCCAGATTTATTGCCACTGGTTTTATGTCTCACTGAGTCACCTCTGCCCGTTAGTGGTGTCTCCTGATGAAAATGACTGCTAATTCTGCAGCTCAAAGCCCTTGGTTGACTCTTCCAGCCCCAGGATGGCAAGGGATCTTTCAGTCTGCTCCGAGTCTCAAAGTTTGATTCTGTGGATTGTCAACTGATCTTTTAGTGAGCTCTTGGCCTGTTTCATCAGCCTTGAATTGTGCAGTTGATGCCTGCAGTGGCAGTGTAGAATTAGCCATTCTACTTTCTTTTGTGGACAATGATTACTGAACATTTCCCTTACAAACCAGGCATTATATTAGTGAGCAAACTGCTGCTTCTCAGCAGTCCTCTGTTGTCCACATTTTGCTCTTACCCAGAGTAGACTGAGTGCTTAGCAGCATGTCATTATGGGCTGTTCCTCTTACAGTCATTGTCTTAATTAATTAAAGTTCTTGGGCCAGATCTTTGTGATCATATGGTCTGAATTCCTGCCTAAAATAGATCATCACAGCCACAGTAAGTATGAGTGTCCAAAGTATCTTTTATAATTAATACCACATACACTATCCATTATTAATAGTGTTCTTGCAAGTCTGCAGAGTCATGTTTCCAATGCAAGGGAGACTTTAAGAGTCAAAAAGGTCTTACTTCACTGTATTTAATTTTCTTTCCAAGTCCTCACAGTAGTGAAAGATTATCCTTTGTTGTTTTGAATAAAAATTGTCTATTAAATGTTAATTGTAGTGTCTTGGACTCGAGCATTTTTTGAGAGTTTTGTTTAAAGAGGGTGAGGATTTTTTATTTCTTTGTATTTTCTCACTAAGCATGCTTTTCTCTCTTGCTGTAAGGGTGTGTGTGATGGAGCTGGTGCAGTAATCCTTGCCAGTGAATCAGCACTTAAAAAGCACAGTCTTACTCCTCTGGCAAGAATAGTGGCATATCACTCATCTGGCTGTGACCCTTCCATCATGGGCATTGGTAAGTTTCAATAAAGCACATTATTTCATAGCATCAAGCAGTATTAAAATATTCTTGTCTTGGGCCTTCTAGAGGAAAGAAAGGGAGGCTGCAGTGTGCTCAGGTCTGGCAGCTCTGAAGATGTTTGTGTGTCTTACTGTCCATTCCACTGTGTCAGTCCATCCCCCTCAGGGAGAGGGACAGATTCACTCCTCACTTTGGCTGGAAGGATATGTGCACTGTCTGACCTGTAGTACTAATACTAAGCTATAGTTCCCCCAGGCACCATTTTTCTTTTCCTTTTTACTCTGTTAGTAAGTCAAGAAAACAAACACTGTCTCAATGTTTGTCGGGGGTTTTTTAAACCATTTTTCTCCTGAAATTCAGTTTGCTGTAAGCTCTAAATCCGATTCTAAAATGTATAACTGAGTTGTCTTCCTCACGTGTTGCTGCAAGAGTGTCGGCTATGTGTACACCTTTGAGCAGTTACTCAGTGGCTCAAGCTAAGTTTGGATTCCAGAAAGCACATATCTTCAGGTATTATTTGGCAAACCAAATACTTTCTTTTTTAGTCCCATATTTTATGTCTCCTCATCAAGTAGTTTGTAACACACACAATTCCTCAAATCCAATCCAGACATCCCAGGATTTTTACCTTCTGTGCAGTTTGTAGACAGCATTGTATCCCAGCATTGCTTTTCCTCTCTGTCCTTCTATTCAGAGAAGCCACTGTTGACTGGTTCCTCATGTCAGTGGAAATGCAAATGAAGCATTGTCAGATTTGTTTCCCTGATCAGACTATCTGACTGACACAACCTTCAAAGCAAATGTGGAGGGAGGGTTTATTTCACCAGGCTTCATACTGTCATTGTGCTTCCTAAACCAGCCCATTCTTTCTAGGTCAGGCAGCCCTTCTAGCTTGTTTAAAAACTTCATAAATCATGTGGAAAGACAGTTAGTTTTTCACTCCTTCACATCACAGCTTGTCCCAGGCAACTCGAAGAGACCAGATGAGATTTATTGACATGACAGCAACAGATCTGAGAACAGAAGCTCAGTCTGCACAACTGCCCTTTCACGTACTGATAGTGATAGGGAGTCCTGCCCCACAATGTTTGGTGAGAGAATTCATTATTTAATAGAGGGGAGGGGGTGGAAAAGTTTACTTGGCTGTCATTAGTGGTCCTTGTATTGTCCACATGAGACCCTCCCATTACTCTCAGGCGTAACAGGCATACTAAAATCCTTCCCTAGTGAGATGCACTTAGAGTCCAGTATTAAGCTGTCTGAGGCTCTCTAATACTGGGCTCTGAACTGAGCCCTTTCTTACTGTAATTTTTCTGTGTCTTTGCTAATTTACCTATTTTTATGATTTTTATTCTTTGAGCTGGGAGTTTTCAACACCATTTTTTTTAGTAGTGAGATAGATTCAGAATTGTTAATGTTTTAGAATTGGGGAGGGGAGTGTTATATAATAATCAGTAACCATCTAACATCGTGATATCTTTGTCCTGTAAGCACATACCTAATTAAGCCTTTCAAATTCTATGAGTGTGTCTTCCCTTAGGTAGCTGTGCTTTGAAGTTAATTACCTTTAGTGAATTGTAATAGGTCAGCTTTCTTCCAGAGCACAGTTTTATTGACAAACTCTGTAATACCGTCTCAAAAAAAACATCTTACTGTCTTCAGCTGTGCAAGACTTGGGTCTGAGGGAACATTAGATTGGTCAGAATAAACTAATTAAATGTTAGGGTTTTTACTAGAAGATTTTCAGATATATTAAGAACACCCAAACAACAATACCCATGACCAGCAACTTTGGAGCAGCTTGGTTTTTTTCCTTTTGGTTTGGTTTGAGGCTGCAGGTTATGAGGAAAGAATAAATTCATCCAAGAGTACTGGGAAGGAGAACGCCTCAAAACTGTCATGAAGGTGTTTTATTTGTCTGGGGGCTGTCACTTTTCTTGACTCGAAAGCTCTGTGTGTGTGTTTACCAACAGAGCAGTGGATCAGTAGTGACCCTCTTAGCTTTCCCTGACTGTGTGTTGAAAAGGTGACCCAGTAGTTTTGAGATTTAAGAGTTCTTACCACCTAATAAAGCAGGTGAGTGACATATCCAGAATTCACTGGCTGTACAGAGGCTCATTGGAAGGGAACTGGTGATGTTTTATGAAGCTATCCTATGTATAACATACTTAAAAGATTTTATTTTCTTTTTTTTTTTTTAATTTAACTAATTGCATATAATTTCCAAACAGGCCCTGTACCTGCAATTACTGAGGTTTTGAAGAAAGCGGGATTGACCCTGAAAGATATGGATTTGGTAGAGGTGAGAAGTTTTTACATGGATAGCGATTTTACCTCTGATCTCTTTAGCAGAAACATTCCGCTCATCTGTGTAGGTGTTCAGGAATGTCAGGAGCCTTCCTGACCCCTGTCCACCTGATTTCTGCTGCACAGTTGCACAGTCATTACAAAAATCTCAGGCGTGTGGAAAACAGAAATGGCGTGATAGCATTCCATGGAACAAAAATACCCTCATGTGATGTAGCGTTTCACTCAGTTGGCTGGACTGTTCATGTTTTTAGTTAGTCACACTTCTCCACTTGTGAACAGGGCCTCTTCTTGTCAGAGAAACAGGCTCTTTGTGGGCACACTGCATTAGAATATACATCTCCTTTTTTATAGTATATACCTCACTCTTGCTTTGTATTTTAATTGGATTGGATTGACAGTTTGTGTGTTGACCTAAGTATACTTTTGTGAACAATGTTTACTATCTCCCTCAATATAACCTGGTGAAGAAGTTCACCTCATTTAATCTTGTGTGCACAAGTACTGCTGGAAGGTTGTGTAAAAATTATATTGTTTCTCTGGTGCTTTAGGTAAATGAGGCATTTGCACCTCAGTATCTGGCTGTCGAAAAAGTTTTGGGCCTTGACCCTGAAAAAACCAATGTCAACGGAGGTGCCATTGCTATAGGCCATCCTTTGGGAGCCTCGGGGTCACGGATCACAGCTCACCTGGTCCACGAGTTAAGGTATGCACAGAGCCAATAGCTGCGGGTGGTGAATGCAGTGCAAGAGATTTTTATCATGGATGCAGCATGACTGAACTCGAGTCCATCAGCTTAAAACTCTCCTCACTGGAATGTACCACTTTCTGTACACACTTGTCACCTTGTGCTCCAGTCCAGGTCCTGCATTTGCCTCATAATCCATTCTGTTGTCATTTCAGAATTGTTTTGCTTCCTCCAGATCTGATCCAAGCTCACAGGAGTTGTGGGAAGGTTTCCTTTTTTGAAACAGCCTTTGAGCAAAGTCTTAACATGGTGCATTTCATAGAATCAGAGAATCCCGAACTGGTTTGGGTTGGAAGGGATCTTCAAGCTCATCAAGTCCCACCTCCCTGACATGGGCAGGGACACCTCCCACCAGCCCAGGTTGCTTCAAGCCCCGTCCAGCCTAGCCTTGAACATTTCCAGGGATCCAGGGGCAGCCACAGCTTCTCTGCCCAACCTGTGCCAGCCCCTGCCCACCCTCACACCCACCAATTCCTTCCCAATAGCCCATCCATCCCTGTCCTCTGGCACTCGGAAGCCATTCCCTGTGTCCTATCCCTCCATCCCTTGTCCAAAAGACCTCTTCAGCCCTCTTTTAGGTGCTGTAAGGGAGTAGATTAAAAGACTTTGTTATCACCTTCTTTCTCCTTTAGTCCATTTACAGAAATTTTGACTCTCTTGATTTGCTTTTGATACTCTGACTTTGACTCTTTTGGTACACTGAGCACCATTTTAATCTGAATTTTTCTTTATTTTTCTTCTCCCTTTGGGCAGAGATTGCTGTATCTCTTTCTTGTACTTTCAACTCTGTCTTAGTGTTCAACCATAAAGCCTCAGATAATTTGCACCTTGTAGAAAACTGTTCCTTGGAGTGTGGCCGTAGGAAACTTAGGTTTTAAAAACTACCTCAACAGTGTTCAGGGAGTTTTAAAACTGCTGTGGAAGCATCCAAGGCCAGGCTGGATGGGCGTGGGGCAACCTGATGGAGTGGAAGGTGTCTCTGCCCATGGCAGGGGGATTGGTGGTATAAGATGAGCTTTGGAGTCTTTGGTTCTCTGCAGAAGTATTTCAACATCAGTTGAAGCTTCCTGATATTTTTCTAGGAAAAAAACAACATCCACATTTGAAAACGCCATCCTTAGTGACACCCAGCTGATAGCTACTTTCCCTTCATAAAACCAGGACAGGAGCTACTTTGGTTTTGTAAATGTGAGTGATGTTCTCTGTTGGTTTTCATGTGCAGGCGGCGTCGTGGGAAGTACGCGGTTGGGTCGGCTTGCATTGGCGGTGGACAAGGTATTGCTGTTCTCATCGAGAACACAGCCTAAGAGATCCTGGGGACTGCAGCCTGGCCTGAACTATTAATGCCCTGAGAAACCCCTGCCTTCTGTGACAGTAGAGCATCACTGCCTGCCTTGCCTGCAAGGTAAAGGAACAGCTGAGAAGTGAGAATTATGAACAAAAAGGATTCCCCAATGTCTTTCTAGCTAAAGGAAGTGGAATGTCAATATAATTTCACACTGATGAAGTATTTTCTAAAAGCCTCTTTTCAATCAAAGTTAACATATTTCTGTAGGCAAAATTATTTTCATTTCCTGAGGAAATTGCCTGTGAAACTTTCACCAAGCCTGCCTTAAAATAGCAGTCAGTGCAGTTTTTTAAGCAAGTATTGCTTAAACCATTCTTATTTCAGCTACTGATGCTGCCTGGCTCACGTGCCTCTCTTATTATCAGGAAATGTGAAAAGGTAATCAGAGACCTTCTGAAATATTGATTGTAGATTGATGACTATTAACCTGTACCTTGCTGTTTGGCAAGGGAAAAGAAAATGAACAAAACCTGAAATTTCCATTGTGCCTCCCAAAAGATCAATAAATACAGCAGGAAAAAAAAAGAGCTTGGTATTCTTTTTGTTTATTTTAAAAGTAAATCACCCTGTGAATTGTTACTTTTGGGAAATCAGTGTTGGCTTTTGGAGAGACCTTTTTTCCTGGCTGAGGAAGAGCTATTAGTTTCTAGGAATCTCTAGTAAATCTCCCAGCCCTCTGAGAAGGAGGGTAGCTGCCTCTGTGTCACTACATGGTCACACCAACTGATTTCTGAGCTTCCTCTGATAGTATCATTCTTGGGTCACTTTGTGTGGGACTTGTCTTAGCCAGTTTTTGGAAGTGCACCTCTGAGGAAGCTGAAGCAGTGGAGTTCAAGTTATGAATCATTTGTCAGAATGGACATGACTCATTTGGATCCTCATTTGAATGAAATGAGGTCTTCGTGCTCACTTCAGGCTCACTGAAACAAGAGCAACTTGCAGCTTGCTCTGATGTGGATGTGTATATGAGATATTCACAGTTGGAGAGGTCCCTATCAGAGGCAGTACGCACCTCTCCATAAGACTAAAACAGTAGCACAGACTTCAGCCTTTACTCTTCCTCAGCCTCTGTCCACTGTCAAAATACTCCTTATCTACATCTTGGCATTTGACTGGCATGAGCTGATTATGAAAGCTGAGAGGTTCACTCCAAAACTGACTGCCTAGCCTAGCAAGAAATTCAGGTCAAGGCAAGTGTTGTTACAACTGGTGGATAGCAGTTGAAGTGTGCTGATCACCATTCCAGGGGTTTTTATGGGTACTGTGTGTTTCACAACTGTAGAGATATTTAGTGCTGTTTATATGGATTTAAAAAACCAAACAACCCAGCTGCCATAAGGCAGCAAACCAGATGCTCATTTTATATAGTACCTATTTTCCTTTTCCTACTCTATCTTAGTAAATTAGCGTTACTGGGGTTTCACTGTTCCGTTGCCACATGGATTTTGCCACATCCTTTTGCAAGAGGATTTCTCTTCTTAGTTCCTTCCATAACAACCAATAACTAATTCCCTCTTCCTTCTTGTCTGTGGATATCATAATTGAATTCTCATCTTCAGGGAACTGGATGTAGTTTTTCCAAGATCTCATCCCTACGTAATAACACTTCTGAGCTCATCACTGCGCATGTGCAATAAATAATTCCCTCTGTGCACTTTATTTTGCACATAATGTTTCATTTCTCCCTTTTATCACTCAAATCTTTGAGATCTATATGTAATTCTAGCTGTGAGAACTGTATTTGGTCATCCTGAATAATTGTGTATTTCCTGCAAAATGCATCATGATGTCCACCTCCTTTTCCAGATAACTTGTTATATATAAAGTTACAACTTCCAGATACCTAACAAGCACGTTACCAGCACAGATGATTACACACATCCTGCTAGTAACCTTTCTTTGCTTTGTGAGCCAGCTGTTTATTCCCATATCATTCCATTTTTATCCTGTTCATTTCCTGTAAGAGCTTTGCCACACTAAAATGAAACAGAGAAATGTTCCTTTTCCATTAAGTCACAGGGACAGTTCTCATTCATGCAATTTCTTCCATAACACCCAGCTGAGGTCACCAAGCTCAGAGTGATGTGTTTGTAGAATCATGGAATGGTTTGGGTTGGAAAGGACCTTAAAAGACCATCCAGTCCCACCCCCTGCCATGGGCAGGGACACCTTCTACTAGTCCATGTTTGTCCAAACCCCATCCAACCTGGCCTTGGACACTTGCAGGGATCCAGGGGCAGCCACAGCTTCTCTGCCCAACCTGTGCCAGGGCCTGCCCACCCTCACAGCCAAGAATTTTTTCCTAATTTCTAGTTTAAATCTACTTTGTGTCAGTTACACCATGGTTGAGACCATTGACAAGTCCTCTGTATGGACCACAAATTATTGCGTTGTCAGTGACTTTGTATCTGGGAGGGAGTCCTTCTGAAAGGTGCATGGATGGTCTGGGTTTTGGGGAAAACGCTGCAGGTTCCTCTTTGGTAGCTCCTGATTTAAGTTTTAAGCCCAGAGCATGTTCCCAGAAGGGCAAAGCCAGGTCCTGTGCTAGGCCATGGACAAACACAGTTTGCCGTGCTTCAGAATATAAAGTCATACAACCATAGAATAGTTTGGGTTGGAAGGGACCTTAAAGACTGTCTTGGGCAAGGATGCGAAATTTTGGCTTTTTCTTACCATGTTATCATTAAAGGTGAACATAAGCATTGACATTTGATTCCTGAGCCAATCTTTCACAATACATAGGGATGCCAGGCCTTCAGGTTTTGGTCTGAGCTTGTCTCTACTAGCAAGTCCATTTATTGCAGAATAACAGCAGTAATACCTGTTCCCTGGAGATAATTCCCAACTATGTTCTCTGATTTCCCAGATGTCACAATGGTAGAACTGTGTTTCTGCCTTTGGGAAATGAAGGCATCTCTGCTAGGAGCAATTGGAATTAGGGGAATTAAATAATGTCCTGGGAGGAGCAGAACATAAGAAAGAAATGTGTTAGATTTTAGAGGGATAGTTGCATACTTTGATTGTACCAAGAGCATCCTTTTTTTTTTTTTCCTTTTAGGCTCAGTTTCATTTTTTATGTGAGTGGTTTCTTATTATAGAGTATAATGAAAATTTTGATTTTTTTAAAAATTTTTGTTTTGTTTTTTTTTTCCTTTTGGGTTTTTTCCTCCCTTTTTTTTATCTTATTTGAAATGTGTGGTGAAAGAAAGCATGTGTGCGAAGTATTTAATGCCCATGTAAAACTATGCAGGATTTATTCGTGCACATAGATGAACTTCCTGCCACTGGGTGGAGCGTTTTAAACACCCTACATACCTCCCTGCCTTACAAAGGCATCTGTACTCCTTGTGACAGCATAGCTTTTATCCCAAGTCCTGGCTGGGTTAAACTTGAAACTGAAACACTTAAAATTTCAGGTCCCGTTTCTCCTTTTATGGGTTTTTAACAGGCAGATGCCACGATACCAATATGTTTGCTACTCCACACCCCGGAGTGTTTGGTGCATTAGAAAGCATTTGTTGTTTTACAGAGTGGACTGCACATTTGAGAGGATCATGACTGGGGTGCTGTATCTGACAGAAGATGAAGAAGAGATTAGATTCCGTGATTCTGCAGAAAAGAAGCTCTTAATCCTAAGCAACTGTATGTGAGAGGGAGGGAGAAGGTACAGAGGCCAGACAGAGACAGACTTACCTGTTGAATTCCCTTGTGGATTATATATAACCAGTTCTGTTAGGTTGCTAGTGGAGCTCCAGTAACGAAGATGGGATGTTGTAGAGAGCTCTCTATATATAAAAAATACATCTTGAAGCTCCTAAAGTTGCACATTTTCAGGGAAGTCTCACCTCATTGTGAGAGTATTTCTATTAAGCTCTTCCTCCATCTGTAAATCCAGACGTTTTCCATCTGGTGTGGTGCTGTTAAGCTGGGCAGGGCTCTGTCTCGCCTCTCCACCTGCCAAAGTCTGTGTTGTCTGACTGGATGCTTCACAGGGATGCTGAGGGGGATCAGAGGGGAATTTAATCCTTCTGAGAGCTCCCCAGCTGAGGGTTTAGTAACAGGGGTGCAGTTCCCCTCTTCTGAAAACAGCTATGAGGAGCTTAGTGCTGGTAACATCTTTGCTGACTTTGGTACAGTTACATGAAAAATTAAGTTGAACAGGTAGACTGGAGCCTAAGTTAAGTCTGAATCACACTTGTGATTGTTTTTGCTTCTGTAATGGGTAAGTGGTTCTCATGGAAGGTGAACCAAGATCAAAACGTAACATTTTTTAACTTAGGGCTGCTGTTTGAGAACAACTCCATTTGTAGAGCTAGTGATGCTTCGTTAAAATGCTGGAGCCATAGGAATGGCAGGGCAGATCAGGTGTAATCTCAGGCTGTTAATCCACAGCTATTTGAAATTGTCAGCATGATAAATTCCTCCTGGCAGGTGTTAAGCCAGAGCAGCTATTGTTTTCCCCCTGGTGGTCATGCTCTTGCTCTGAATCAGCAGAAGCACACCCTACCTGGGCTGAATGTGTTTTCTGTGACACTAGGAATTGCCCAAATGTGGCATTAATGATTGTGAAACCAGAGCTTTAATCTCTTTGAAAATCAGCAAGGCTGTTGCACAGAAGCTCAAGGCAGAGTTAGGGTGCCGGTCTGGAATGATTCTGGTGCCCAACTTGGACACTGAGAGCAAGGCACACCAAATTCCTGCCCGTGGGGGTGGAGTGGGGCACAGACTGGCCATGCTGAGTGTTCCTTGCTGCCCCAAACACAGACATCACTTCATGTTCTCTGCATTAGCACCAGGGTACTTGGAATCATTTATTTTTTTTAAAAAGTGTCTATGAGTCAAAACCTGTGAACTCTGGGGTTATAGGAAGCACAAGAGGGGAAAGGTTTGTGCCTTGATTTCTGTGTTGCTGCCTTATAACCTGTGTGAAATGTTTATCACTCCTGTTACCAACTAACCAGTTAATGGAGCTTGTAAACTCCATCTGGACACAACTCAAAGGAAAACTCGCCCAAGTTTTACTGTGAGAGATCTTGGCACTGTCAGCAAGCTGGAAGCTCAGAGTTGTTATGGTGTTAGATACTTCTGCAAGTTCCTCACTGTGCTATATCCAAACACGTTCCTTCAGTGTTTAGTGCATGTCTTCTACTTCACTACTTTTCTCTAGAAGTGTGTTTATTACAGCTGTTGCCAGGGAGAAAAAAAATTAATCCCTCTTTATAAACATCTAGGTCTAGTATAAGATACACATTATATAATCACTGGGCTTTTTGTTTTGCTTGTATTTTACACTACAATGTTTTTCCCTTCTGCTGTGGTCTTTTATAAATAAGAGGGTTTTCAGGTCTTAAAGAGGGATTTGCAAAATCTAGAGTGCAAAGCAGAAGACAACATAATTTAAACCCAGAAGGGAGAACTGAAGGGGTGGCAGAGCATTGAGAAGTTGTATTTACTGGAACCATAACTGTTGAATTGACCATGAAACAACTCATTTTCAGGAGGTTTTTCTCACACTCACTAAGCTAAAGTTTCTCACCTACATGAAACTAGAGCTGTTCTCTTTTTAAGAAAAGTACAGTCAGCAGAGTCCAGAAACTTCTAAATCACACGGAAAGTAATAATAAAACTATGAGATTCAGCAAATCTATAGGTGGAGACTGATTTGGCTGATATGACTGATTTGTACAGTATGGAGAAAAACGTGAGTTTGAGGTGAGCAAAGAGTAGAACATTTATGACTACTTCTCTAACAGTGGCAAGTGTCAGTCTGCAATTAAGATTCAGGAGAAATACTAAGGAAGTAGAATGTGGAGCAGACTGAGTGTGGAGTAGATACTGAGTATGGAGTAGGTTGAAGTTGAGAGAAAGGGCAAGTATCGATATGAATCAAGGACTGATGGTGGCAAGTGTTGGACACAGAACAAAACTATCCTGCACAAACACTACTATTTATTCATTAATCCTATTTCTAAAAGAAAAGGTGAGATTCAAGTGCTGTGTTCCAGGATCAGGGATGTCCTGCCTTTGGCATTACCTGTAGCATAGTGCCCTGGACACTTGGAGCCCCAAGTCCTTGTACTCTGGGCAGAAGTGTGTGCTTCAGAGCTCTGTGCTTCTGCTTTCTCTCCAAACAGCTTCCACAAACCTCAGTGCAGGCTTATGACTTGTCCTTCAAAGCAGGTGTGCTCCTTGGCTCAGGTCTGTTTGTTTCCCCTGCTGGAGGGCTGGTCTCTGTCTTTAGCCTTTCCCAGGACTGGGGTGGGAGGCAGGGTGATGGACAGCCATGGAAAAATGCAATTGCAGGCCTAAAAATAGGTTCCCTGAGAATCACTTGAGAACCAGTCAAACCCAAAGAATCTGTGGTATGTTGCTGCCACCTGTGTAATTCCACTCAAAATCACTGGCTTTGGAGATGGATTTCAGTGACTCTCCTGGGAAGGAGTGGGGGAGTGTCAGTGACTCCCATCGGTGTGATGGAGCATAAGCAGCTTGGGGCTCTAACCATATAGGGATGTTCTCTTACTCCTTCACTTCCCTGTTCTCCTCTTGTTCACAGGAGCGTGGTTTGGATGTTTGTGCAGTCAGTGGGGACAGCGAGGCAGCCAGAGTGACAGATGTGCCACTGCTGGAATGGGCCTCTCCATGAGGTTGCTGTAGCTGTAGTGAACCCTCTCTCCTGCCTCCCTGCCTGCTTATCAAGGGCAGCAGAAGCAAGGTCTTTGTGTGTCAGGAGATTCTCTGAATTGGTCTGGCATTGCAGGCAGACCCCTGTCATAGAATCATGGAATGGTTTGGTTTGGAAGGGACCTTAAAAGGCATCTTGTTCCACCCACCTGCCATGGGCAGGGGCACCTTCCACTAGACCAGTTTCCCATCCATGGATCTGAGGAATGTGGTGCATAAGTACAAGAGACATTTGGAAATACAATGCAAAACTGCAGAGCACAACACAAGTACCCAAAGGCTGGATTGCCATTCTCCTCACTATCCCGTTTCCTAATTCTTTCCTCAATATACTCCCATGTGCAAAGTTTGAGCTCAACTCAGGAAATTGTGTTTGGGTCAAGCCCTGGGTAGAATTTGGGAGCAGAGCTGTTAGGCTGGGTAAAAGTTGAGCATTAGAAAATTGTTTTCCTGTGAAATAAAGCACATTAAAATTCTGAAATGCTCCCCTGTGTGAAATACCTTTTTAAACCATTTCCTACCACTGGGATTGATCATAGAATCATAGAATGGTTTGGGTTGGCAGGGATCTTTAAAGGACATGTAGTTCAACCTCCCTGTGATGAGCAGGGACATTTTCCAATAGACCAGGTTGCTCATCTGGCCTTGGCTGTTTCCAGGTGGAGCAGTTGAGGTCTTCTGTTGTCCTTGGCCAATGCCAGGCTGCAGGTTGGGAGCTCCGTGGTGTCACTTCCACACCTGACATTCCAACCAGTCCTATGCAGCAGCCACTGCTGAAACACCTCCTGATCTGCATCTGATAATGGGTTCCAGGCCCCCAAAGGAGGTACTCAGAGCCCAGGCTCCTCATCTCCCAAAATTGGGGCAGTGGCCGTGCCCTGCAGATTTAGGGGGGCATGTGGGCCCTCACTGTGCTGTGCAACTGTTTGATTCATCCCGACCTGGCACGGGAGCCCCACTGAGCTTCTGGAGTAGCACAACTGCTGTGTAAGCACATAGTCTGAGTCCCAGATGAGGTGAGATAAGGTTAAGTTGGTGTGCGCTGCATTCACAGAGTCTGATTAGGAAATGAGTGTTCTCAGCAGTTGCTGAACGAAAGCATTTTACAGTCTGTTGTTTGTCCCCAGGGAAGTTTTTATTTATTACGTAAATTTGTGATTTGTGAGCCCCATTGTGGCCAGTACAGGGGTCAGCTTGACACGTTTGGAGTGACTGTCAGCTGTTTAAAGCATGTATTTGATATAAATAAAATTCCTTTAGGACATCAACCACTAGAAATATGATGAAGTTCATCAAGGTATTTGTTAATCTGCTAGAAAATTTGCAACTGGAGCTCCCTGTGCCCCTTTCAATGGCAGTTTTTGATAGAAAAACAAAGGGAGGACTCTTCACAGGGAAAATAACATTTTAGTGATGGCAACTGTATTTCTAAAAATGTTTAATGTGATTTTTTGGAGCTGCTTTTTGCAGGTGTGTTTGTACAGTGGTAGTTTGGTGGCCATGTAGCACATGAGCTGAAGCATCACTGGCTTTTGCAGGCTTTTTGTAAGTGTTTCCCAAGCTCTCCTTGTGCTGAGAAGTAAAGGAGATCCCTGTCCTCCCATTGCAGGTCTCAGTTGACTGGATGATAGAAATTTTTGCAACTATTCTGGCAGAATTATGCACCTGTATGAGTATAGTTGCTAAGTGTGGCGGGATTCTTCCATACTCAGCCCTAAGGTTACGTGGTAGATGTGCAGTCTAGTTCCAGAATAAGGAAAATTACATATGATTTTAGAGGACAGTTTAAACTGAGCACCTTGTCTTTTTCCTGCCCTGCAGGGAGGTGTCAGAGGTGGTGATTGTACATCTTTCAGTGTGCCTTGGGATGAAAGCCCTTCCAGCCCCCTGCTTCCCTATGGGACAGGGTTAAACCTGGTCATCCTCCTGTAGGACTGATGAAAAAACACTAGTCCTACCCTTCCTGAGGAATGGGGAGAGGAAAACTGCATCCTTCTTCCTTGTGAGACGCAGAGTTACGTCACTGTCAGTACCCAGAGCTGGATTTGGGGCAGTCCCTCCTCCCCTCTGTGTGAATGCAGAATCACAGGATCCCAGAATGTGCTGAGCTGGAAGGACCCACCAGGATCACAGAGCCCCACTCTTAGCCTTGCACAGGACCATCCCCAATGGTAATGGTACTAAATGGTACTAAAATACATAAATGGTGAAGGCAGTGGGAGCAAATATGCAGAACTGCAGATCATCCTGTGGCATAAGCCGTGGCCATTCTCCTGGTTTTCTCCTCTTTATTCCATTTTCCAAACCCATGAGTGTGCAGCCCTCCAAAACAGCAGAGGTGCCTGTCAGGACGGGGCTGCTCTGCTGCAATGAGGTTTCCACAGCATGGACAAACTGTTCCTTGGAGAAGTAGTTCCTCCTGTTGTTTATTTTGGACTGGGTCTTTGGTCTTACTCAGCACCAGCTCTCTGGCAGGTGGTGTGCACTGGTTCTACCTGCTCCGTCTCCACCCACAGCTCCTCCACTTCCCACCTGGTGTGAGGTGGATGGAGGGTGTTCATCCAGGGCTGGGTGCTCTGGTGCTGTTGCCTTTGCCCAAGCAGAGCACCAGGAGAAGATCAAGGTGAGCTGTGGTACTTTCACAGCTGGCAGAGGTTCTCTGGGATGATCGGGGAGTGGTGGGACCTCGGGTTTACCCCTGATGATGCCCCACATTGCTTGTGTAGCTGCTCTTACAGAGCTGTTCATGTGGGCACCTGGGGCTGGGCTGTTCATACCCATATATGTCCACATTCTCACTCTCAAAGCTGCCTCTGGAGAGCCCCATCTGGTGTCTGCAGAGGAGATGAGTATCTTGGGTGTACTTTGTGCTCAGGAGCATGCCACATCTTGCATGGACTGTGACAACATGCAGCACACATGAGACCTGTGTATCCCTGCAGTCCCATCACAGGGCTCATCACAGGCAGACATGATGGCCTGAGACACTGTTTAGGAGGGCTCCAGCATCTCCTCTGACAGAGATGTCTCCATGTCAGGCTGAGCTTTACCTAAGGTCTTGCTGAGCCAGGTGCCATGCAAAAAAACAGCCCTGGACAAGGCCATCCACCTCCTGAAGGCAAGGGATAGGAATATATAGCAAATAAAGCTTATAAACCATGTCTTTACACTGTTCTGCAGCACTTGTGGTCTGGAGTTCATTTTTTTCCCTGCACTCGTTTCAGTGGGACTGGGGTCAGGGTCCCTAAACAGCTTTTTGGGTGAGTGGATGCCTGTTGGGACTTCAGGGTTCACAGAGACTTATTGTCATCCAAGAGATGTATTTACGTTAGCTCCTAACTTCTTTTGAACAAGTTATGCAATGAATTCTGCAAATTTCACTGCCAGTCATTGGAGGGCTCAAGAAGTGAGGGTGGGAAGTGGGCACTGTTAGGAGATGGGAGACTTTGTGACCAAGTTGGAAGCAATAATCATGTGAGTTCTGGTGCAAAATAAGGTGATAAGGGATTTCTACTCATTGAAAAACTGTGTAGTACAAATCTGTTTTAAATTTTGTAGGTGAGGATTTTAGTACTTGCATTAGGAGGGGTAATGCTCTAAGAACCCTGACTTATAATGGCACTTGTTTTAGTATTCGTGTTACTTATGCTGCAGTTCCCCTGTGTTTGTCCTTCCTTGTTATTTAAAGCAAAATTTTGGGGCGAGAAGGAGGAGGACGAAAGACAAAGACACAGAAATGCAAAGCTTAAAGGATTCTGTAGATCTTCCCAGTACCACAAAGTGTCTCTACCAAATCATACTTAATGCTTTGGGCATCAAAGGCGAGCATGTCAGCTTTGTCCAGCTGGCTTGCTGGGCTTGGGCAGTGACACATCCATGCAGAGAGGGATGTTTTGTGGATTACACCTCTCAGAAGACTGGACTGTGGTATTGTTGTCTGGCTTGGACTCTCTCCATCTGGGGAGGACATGTCTGAGTTGTGGATTCAGCTCACAGCCTCCTTGCAACACGCAGCCAGCTCTCTGCAAGCTTGTCACTTTTGGTATGATTTCAATTTGAGTGGATTTATTCTGAAACTCTGGCTGACAGAAAGGATTTCCCTTTATGCTGCTGGTTATGTTGCGCCAAGCTCAGGCTGGGTTGGGAAATAGGAGGCTTGTTCTTGTAAAAACAGCTTCCACTTGCCTCTGATTACAACAGAGGATAAACCACGCGGCAGCAGGAAACACAAAACTCTCGTAACCGCGGGAAGAGAAGCAAAAAAACAAGTACAAGTCACTAAGAAATGTTAAAAGAAAAAAAAGCAAAAAAAAAAAAGCGTGTAATTTGCAGCTGAGCAGCATCCCCAGAAGGTCCAGGAGGCCTGGGCAGTGGTGCAGCTGAGGTCAGGTCTGCTGGAGCTGAGCCCACGCAGGCTGCTCGGGATGTGTGCGTGGCTCCCTCCGACACCATCCACCGCCTCCCACCCAGATTGGCTGCACCCGAGTCAGCCCATATCTTACTACAGGGAAACTTGAGACCCACCGAGCCCAAATGTCAAATGCTGCTTAGTCAGATGAATAGCTGCAGTCACCACCAGCCAGCCAGAGCTCTTTCCATGCTTCATCAGGGGCAGCGTTTTGCGTCGGACTTTTGTTTCTCAAAGGAACGTGTTAGGGGGGGGGAAAAAAAAAACAAAAAAACCAAACCAACCCAAAAAACCCAACTCTGTGTGGACCTGGCAGTGTGTGTGGAAAACCAGCATGTTCCATGTAAAAAAATCCCCAAAAAGCAGATGAGCTTCCTCCCCACCCTGCTGCCACTCTGCTCCCCACACACCTTCCCCTGACAGCTGGATGCTAAATATGAGATCCATAAAGGGCAGAGCCTTGTATTGGGTTTGCAGTGCAAGACTCCAGCAATAAAAATGTGGACACCTTTCCAGGACTTCTCCATCCCCGACCTTTGATGTCTGAATGTCTCCTGGCCGTGCTTTCATGGCATCTTGGGGCTTGCAGTGCTGCTCTCACACTCCCCAGAGCACCCCACACACACCTACACTACCACACCGGGGCTTTGGGGTGCTGCTTGTGGGGCAACCTTTGCCTCAGGCACCCAAATACAGCCCTGGGGGTTGTGTGGGGTGCTGCTCTCAGGAGGAGAAGCTGGTTTGGTCAGTCCCTGTTCTCTGCTGCTTCTGTGCATGCACACATGCACACACATGCTTGCTTCATGGTTGTTATAGCACAGTGAAAAACGGAGCTCTTGGATGCATTTAAATTCTTTTTATTATCTTTTTTTTTTTCTTTTTCCCCTGTTGGACCTTTTTATGTGTTTTACTGTGGTTCCTGCCTTTGAAGTGCAGTGTTGCCCATTCAAATGCTCTCAGGGTGGTGCTGCCCGAGTAGGGGTCAGCAACATCCAACAGTAAAGGGGTCCCAAGCCATCAGTCTCAGCAGAGAGGTTGGGAGCACAAGCACCTTGTTTGCTTCCACGTCTGCCTTTCCTTTTGAACCAAAGGAAATGGGCACTGGTGTGCCCTGCTGGAGGATGCTGCATGCAGGTCACTCCAGTGGGGCTGCCACAGCACCCCAGGTCATCCTGACCTGCCCAGGCAACCCTGACCTTCCCAGATCATCCTGACCTGCCCAGATCATCCTGACCTCTCCAGATCATGCTGACCTCTCCAGATCATCCTGACCTCCCAGATCATCCTGACCTCTCCAGCTCATCCTGACCTCTCCAGCTCATCCTGACCTCCCCAGCTCATCCTGACCTCTCCAGATCATCCTGACCTCTCCAGATCATGCTCACCTCCCAGATCATCCTGACCTGCCCAGATCATCCTGACCTCTCCAGATCATCCTGACCTCTCCAGATCATCCTGACCTCTCTAGCTCATCCTGACGTGCCCAGGTCATCCTGACCTCCCCAGATCTCCAGGCAGCAGCAGCACAGGACTGGAACACCCTTCCAGAATTACAGCCGTGATTTTTCCAGGGATTCCAGTGTGCTTTGCACACAGGGCATGCATTCAGGATTTGTGCTGAGGGTGGGATACCTCTGATTTAGTTTCAGCCCCCTGTTTAAGTTTGGCACTTGAGCACTTTCTGTAGTCTCTGGGGAGAGAGCAGGGCAGACCTGCACACAGCAGCTATTTTAATCTGTGTTTAAAAAGAATCTGAGATGACTATCAGCCATTTAATTTTTAGATGGCTTATGTTAGGGGAAATGAATCTCTTCCTTTGCATCTGCCACTTGCAGAATATAGATGCAAATGTCTGCTAAATACCTTCAGCTTCTCCTCTCCCCTCTGCAGGGGTGGGAATGTGGGGTGAGCTGTGCCTTTTGGAAACGTGAAATTCTAGAGCTAAAAATGAGCTTTCTGAAGGTCTCTTTTTTTCTAGTATCGTGTCATATTTCTACACTTATACATTGCAGAAGGGGTGGGTTTTTTCCTACCTTTTTTCCCCTTCCTTTCCCCCCCCCCCCCATGTATTCCAATGGGGTTAGCTTTTGTTTTGTTTTTAAAAACTTGTAGATGTGGAATATGGACTCTTAATGCAGCAGTTGTATGACATTTCCCGTTTAAAAATGCCTGGCTTCCTTAAAATAAAATGAGTATGGATGCTTGCAGGCTCCAGTAGGTGTTTCCAGGGCTAATGTCTCCCTGAAACCGGGGATCCCATTGGAAAGCAGCTGGACAAGGGTTGGATGTCAGGCAGAGCTGGTACCTGTGATGAGAGCACTGTTTGAGTGGGAGCAGAAAGAAGTAGGGGATCTGTGATTTTGTATTTGAGCATCAGCATCGTTCCATTATTGCCACTCGCCTTCCCTGCTACATCTTAAGGCTTGGCCAGTTCTCCTCCCCAGCCACCTCCTTGGAAAATCCTCCAAGACTTTCACAGGGCAGGAGAACAGCAATGAGAAGTCCATTTTCCACAAACTTGGGGCTAATCAACACATTCTTCTGGGGGAAATACCATATTAAAAGACAGAGATAGTCTTGTACATCAACACTGCCCATGGGAAGATGAAAACTTGGGTCTGCATCTTGAAATCACAGCAAATTTATCAGCTTACGCCAGCAGTGAGAGTGGAATTTGTATTTAGCTGAGCTATTTTCCTTCCCTGAAGTGTTCTTCTTGCCTTCAGGGTCTGTTTATTCAGAAAAAAAAAATAAAAAAGGCAAAGATTGGTGAAATCTAAGGGAGCTTTTACACAGTAAAATGTTTTGCAACTGGCAATGTAAATAACACACTGTGTTTCTGGAAGTTCAAGAACAAACTGCTTGTACAGAGCTGCCAAATGGTGCATGAAGTCTCCTTTTTTCAAGAAATCAAGTGAAAATAAAAATATTTCTAGTTTATTGGGAGAAAAAATAATTAAGATGTATAGAAGGAGGTTGCAAAAATTATTCATCTCTATAATCTTTAAATTTCATATGAGTACAGACACAAAGCTGCATTCACAACTATTTTAGTATAGAGATACCTTCTACATCCTTTCAGGGAAATGACAGATCCATTAGCACAGCTACAGTGACTTTATCAGCAGGTTCAGAAATGTGGACCAAGCTTTCTGAAATGGATTACACCTCCTCCAAAAGCATTTTTAAGTTCTTAAATAAACAAAAAGACATTTTTTTTAAAAGCACTTAGCAATTCTAACAATTGCTACATTTAATACTGGGGGGTTCAGGTTTTTTTTAAATAATATATATACAAGTGCTTGCAAAGGTGTGTGGCTAGTCAATGTGACTTCTGGAGTGTACTTGGAATCATTTATTCAAGGCAAGGTTTTCTAAATAGTTACTGGAATCTGTTTATTTCTGTTGATAGCAAAATGAATGGCCTTCAAGAAACTCTGAAATAATCTAAATATTTTTTTTAGATGTTTTAAAAATATTGTCCTTGAAATCACTTCTTGGAGGACAGAGAGAATTATTCCTGATGAAGACAGTACAAACACAACCTACTTGATGCTGTGATCCCAGAAAACATCCAGAGGCAACTACCCTGACGGGATATGACTGTCTTGTGCCTTTTTTTAAAGAGAGGTTTGGATACAGCAAATGCAGTTTCTGCCGAGACAGGAAGCACTAGGGAGTGTTCAGCATGAATAAATGGGAACACACGGAGGAAAAAATATGTTGTTCCTTTTCCATAGGTGCCCCAACAGGAAATCTCCAGTTTCTTGGCATCTCTGCCATCCAGTGCTTGTCCCTGTGGTTTGGCTTCCCCTGATGTCTCCACTGCCCTGGGATGTGGAGCCCAGCACTGGTGAGAAGGGGAGACCCTCGTGTGGCTTTGGGTGGCTCTTGAGGGGAGAGTGATAAAGTCTGAGATGTTGGTGAGCATTGAAGTTTTAAACTGAGAGGGAAGATAGAGGCAAACTGAGCTCTGGTTACCAGCACTCAAGAAGAGTTCAGTGGCATGGAATAGCAAGAAGCCAAGACTGGGCTTGTGGTGTTCTTGAGTGTGAGCTCTTGGAGGTGATGGATAAAGGGGAGGGAAGGAAGATGCCTCAAGTAGAAGCAAAGTGGAAAAGCAGAGTCTGTATTTTAGGGGCTGAAAGAGCTGGGGGGTCACCTGGAGAAGAGAAGGCTCCAGGGACACCTGAGAGCCCCTTGCAGTGCCTGAAGGGGCTCCA
>JAWWEE010000085.1:71370075-71384717 GCA_035221455.1 Xenops minutus | reverse complement strand
GTGTCCAAGGGCAGGTTGGATGGGGCTTGGAGCAACCTGGGCTGGTGGAAGGTGTCCCTGCCCATGGCAGGGGGTGGAACTGGATGAGTTTGAAGGTCCCTTCCAACCCACATTATTATATGATTCTTCGTTTCTGTGATTTCAGTTTTGAGCCCCTTTCCTAGGAGGATCAGAATTCTTAATCCTCAGAGGAAGAATCTCCATCAGCCCAGAGAACGAGAGAGAGAGGATCTGGGAGATGCTGAATGCAAAAATGGGAGGAGTAACCTTTCAGTTCTGTATCTCTGAGGTGTGGTACACGAGAAAAACACCTGAATCAGCAACTCCATCACAGGCACTTTCATAACACTGATATGAAGAAGAGTCCTGCAATAGAGTCTAGAACAAGCATGAAATCCTGAGGTGATTTAGATGCCCTGTGCTGAGGGAGCTGTCACCAGAGCCAAGTTTTGGTGTGAGGGAAAGGATTAGAGGGTTGCAGTTAGGGGAAAATGATCTAAAGACCCCTAGCAGTGTTGTGCTTCTTACCCCACTCCAAGATGTGCCAGTGCTCTAACAGTGACAAATCAGAGCTGATATCAAGGCTGAGCCTAAACAAGAGTTCCCACCCACAACAAATTCATATCACAGATAAATAGGCAGATATTTTGAGTGGCAAGCCCTGAAACTCGGTCTGGAAACCAAGAGTCATTCTGGGCTCTTTCTTTTTCACTCATTAACATGAATAATCCCATGTATGCGTCTCCATTGCTGCCTCTGGCAAGGTATGAACCAGAAAGGGAAATGAGTTCATGAATAAAACAGAAGTTAAAATTAGCACTGATTCCTTCTCACCTGCACTGTTACGTGTTACGGTTGTGTCTGTGCAGTCAGAAACTGCTGCTATATGAAGCCACCTTCTTTTTCTAATCCCATCAAAATTTAAGCACCAGGACTTCCTGCAACATGGGGGCAGAGCTGAGCATCACCAATAGTTTCAGAAAGGGCTGAATAGCTATTCCAGGGCTGGAATAGCAGTGTGGTTACAGCTTTTTCCATTTTGGATCAGGATCTAAACTGTTTGCTTCCTGCTGTCTCTACCTGACTGAGAGAGCTCTACTTTCCATCAGGTTGTTGGAAAGGGGCTCTATTCATGCAGGAAAGTCTATAGGGAATAACTGTTCAAATATACATGTAAGGTAGGAGATACTGTGTAAATATGCCTGAATTGGGAGAACCCTGTGGTTTACTGAGACCTGCCCCAATCTGTGTTGGGATGTGATCTCACACACCTGCATTTATGGACCCATACAGCTGTTTCCTAGCAGGAGTTAGGGACTAAGTCTTTCTGTATCCAATAACCACTCTTAGATATGCCTGGTTTTGCCAGAGACCTCTCAGGGCTTGGTTGTATCATGGGATGGCAGGGGGATGTGAGGTGAGTACCCATCACATCTTACTCCAGCTGAACCTGCTCGTGCACCCCATTCCCTGAGGCCAGTCAGAGGCAAATTCCCACATAAGGCAGCACGGATCACTGGAGCAGTGTTGTTGCCACAGAGCAGCTCCAGGCTATGCCAGGAATCCTCCTCTTTGGTGGCTGAAAATACCCAGGTTGCTTTCTCAATGACAGCTGATTTCCTAGTTTAAATTTAGGGGCTGAGATCACCCTGGGCAATGGGTGGGTTTTCCTTATTGCAGCTGCAGGGAAAGAGGCTGCATTTCCCCCTGAGAAACTCACTTTGCAAGAGATGTTTTTAATTAATGTGTATTTTATTCTGGGCTTTGCCAAAACTGTTGTTAACTCCTGGTATTAATAAGTGTTGATAAGATGAGGAACCCCAAGAGAGAGATCAGTCTATGCTCTCTGACTGTGGTACCTCTCTGATTCCCCTGTATCCAGGTGATACCTTCTTGCCCATGAGCAACACAGCTTAGGGATCTGTGGGATCTGCCCAGGGAGGCAGCACAGCCTCCATCCTTGGAGACTTCCATGACTCAGCTGGACCAAGCCCCAAGCAGCCTGGTGTGACTTCATAGCTGACCTTGCTCCAAGCAGAGGTTTGGGCTGCAGACTTCCCCCAAGGCCCATTCCAACCCGGATCATCCTACAAGCCTGATGTGGAGGTTGCTAGACGAGCTTGGTAATTAGCTCCGGGTCCTCCCCTGGCGAACAGCTGCTCACTGCAGATTTGTATGGTTTGGAAACTAGTTTCTTGTAGGTTGTCCAAAAGAAAGGAAAAAACCCACATTCCTGTGAGCATTGCAGCTAGGACGCCTGATTTACTACGAGTTTGTGTCTTGATGTTGATTGACTTTGGTGTTTAAGGAAGTATGAACTCTGATCGAAAGCTCTCTGATGGTCAAGGCATTTTAAGGGGTCTCTGGTGTGGATGTTTCTCCAGTATTTAATAGGACATGACCCCATAGATTGATTCTTACTCTCAGTGCATACCCTTACACGGTCCTTTTTTCCTCCCTCTCTTCTCCCTAATACAAACTTCCAGGAACTTTGTAGAAAAGCTAATTCCTGAAGATCCTCTCCTCTTTTATTCAATTTCTTTAAAAACTTGCCAGCATGGAGCAGGGTGGAGGGAGTGGAACTCTAAACTGCTCATCTATTTGCACATTAAAAGCTGAGCTACAGATCTTCTGGGCTCTCAGTTTAGGATATAATAGTCACTGCCCTCTTTGGAAATGTGACCCGTATTCAGGTTTGCACATGAGAGATGATATCTACAAATTTCTGGTATTGTATTTCTTTGTGTCAAGAAAACAAGCCATAATATGACCTGTGACTGTGCAAAAGTGGGATGGACCTTCATGATCAAGGACAAGATCAAAAGCAAAGTCCTTTGTACAAGGCTCTAGGTGCCCTTTAACCTCTGATCTTCCTCCCCCTCTGTCTCCTCCTCTTCCTTTTTTTTGTTCTCTTTGCTTTCTTTGTTGCTTGGTAGTCCCCGTATTTGCTACTAAAAGCAAAAATATAGTGTCATGCAGTGAAATGGGGACTCATAGAACAAAATCCCACCTTGCTTTTCCTTCTGGTGGCTCCTCTCTGTTGCATTCTGCCATGGGAATGACTCCTAGTGACTAAAACACCATGGCATGAGAGCCTGGGGTCTGTCTTGGGGCTCCCTCTGTGCCTGTGTGGAAGATTTCTGCATCCCTCCCTCAAACCTTAATTTTTACTGTTGACTATGTGGACTGAAACACCTGACAATTCCTGTGTTTCCAGTGACAGTTCTGTGAATGGGGCCCTAATTCCATCTTCCTGGGTCTGTGAAGCTCTAACATGAACCTGACAGTAGCAGTGAAGTGTCTGGAAGGAGTATTTTACCTCCCATCTCAGACAACAGGAGGTATCTAAATGTCACGATGAGATAATGAAGTCCCGTGAGTAGTGAAGGTTTCCAACCTATTGTCATCCAGAACAAGTGTCACCACAGTAAAGAGACAAAAGAATATCAGAAAAACAAGGGCAATGAGCAGGATCTGTTGGGGTTTGGAGGCACTGCCAGCTCTCACTGTGGGGTGTTGTGTCCTGCTCAAGACCCCTAAGCCAGTAATCTGGCAGCAAGAAGAGATGGCAGAAAAACCCTGTAGCTCTTAAAGAGGATGAAGTGCATTCTTGCCTCAAAAAATATGGCATGTTTTATCTTGTGTGGTCATGTTTCTCTGCTGGGAAGGCAGGAAGGAGGAATGCAGCTTGTGTTTCACACAGAAACCTGGGCATGGTTATCCTCTGGCTTCTGCCACTCGAGGAAGGTCCATACCTGATGGGTGTAGGAGCTGGAACAGCAACCTGCCCCATTTACATATATTAGAAGAAGTATTTTAACAAAGAGCGCTGTGTTCTGGCTAATTCTCCATTCAGTGCCCTGGTCAGCCCTGAAATGCCATCAAGAAGATTGGCCTCGCCAGGGAGAGGTCACGACTACAAAGGGGCAGAGGGAAGGGAGCAGGAGCGAGCGCGACGGGGTTTGTCTGAGTGCTGCAGATCAATGGCTTGGTCCCTCCGTGCTTCCCACGCTCTTTGTGCTGCATTCCCTAAAGAAATATGGTGCAGGAGGGTGGTGTGAGTCAAATGACGTGGCCTGGAACAGCAGTGGGGTGAGCAGGGCTCCTGTTGTTGTGCTCCACCTCCTGCAGACCAGCACAGAGAGCTCTCAGCAGAGCAGAAAAAGCCACAGTTAATGAGGGAATGATGGTTGTGTTGCAATGGTGCTCCTGTCTTACATGTGGCATCAGTTCCACTGTGAGAGACTTCAAAGCACTGCAGGGCAGGTGCTGCTGGGGTCCTGTAGCAGGCAGGGAAACTGAGGCAAGAGGGTTTAGTCCTCCCTGGAGGTGAGGAAACAGCTCAGTGCTGCAGAGGGAGTGAGATTTTGCTGCTCTGTCAGCCCTAGGGAGCAGCCCAGGCTCTGGGAGAGCCAAAACAGTTGTCCCACTCTGTGGTGTCACCCACCACAGGGCTCAAGTGTCTGAGATGAGGTTTTGGCTGAGTTCAGACCTGAAATTTGACATTTTAATGTCCCCCCACTTGTTACCTGGTGCTGTCTCCTGGCAGGGTCTATGCTGCAGTGCATAGGGATTCATGGAGCCCCTTCAGAGTATTCCCAACCCACTGGCCATGGAAAAGCTTTGTCTCCACACTGGGTTTGCAGGAAGTGTTTTGGGCCTGGCAGCAAGCCCTGGCAGAGGTGTCAGCACCTCAGAGCTAAATCCAGTGAAACTCTTCCTTCTTCTGGGTCTGAACCTGCACTCAAGACTAACTTTTCTCTTGGTTTTATGGGCTTGCTTGAACTTTATGGAGAACATATTGACTGCACAAGGGCTGTCACCAAGTTCTCTTGGGGCAGTGGGTCTCCAGTGAGGTTGGGAATCAGCCCCACCTTCAGAACAAATAAACCTATGGATCACAGAGGGCACGTGATGAAAAGGGAGGTAAAAGGACCTATCTGGCACCTCCCTGTGAAGGGTTTTGTTCCCTGTTGTGTAGGATCAATTTCTACTTTTCTAAGTTTAGGAAATGAGAGGATTGGTATACCTCTATGTTCACTTTATCATAGTGATCCGTATAATTCAGGCATATTAACTTGGGAGTCTTAAGTATGGGGGTAGACCTGCACAGCAGATGGGTAGGCTGGTGTGTCAGAGACATAGTGATAGTGTTAGGGGTTAGAAATTTTTTCAGAGGAGGTGTATGAGTTGATCATAGCAAAATCAAGGGTATGAGGTGTGAATTCATAGGAATCCTACGGAGAGAAAAAGGGTTTTAGTTGCTAGGGTTATGAAAAAGAGGTTTTGGGGCAGATTTAGTGAGCTAGGGTTAAAGAATAAAATGGTTGTGAGTGCATTTATGAGTATGATGTTTGCATATTCAGGTAGAAAGAATAGGGTGAAGGATCCTGCAGTTAAATCTGGAGACTAGTTCTAATTCTCCCTCTGTAAGGTCAAATGGTGCTCAGTTTGTCTCAGCAAGTGTAGAAATATATCATCTTATTCTTAGAGGTCAAGAGGAGAAGATTACCCACTCCTGCCTGGGGTGGGTTTGACTCTTTTAGCCTGAGTCCCACCAAAGCTTGCTAAGGTTTTTCATAGGGGTATGGGTGACTGCTCTGAGTCAACAGGGAGACCTGAGGCCAGGCTGGATTCATCCTCTGAGCTGGAAGATCTCAGCCTGCAGCTCTCCTGACAAAGAAACCATCTGTGCGCCTTGCTGCTAGCTTGATCACCGCTTCTAAATTTGATCCTGGAGTATGGAAAAACTTGTCAAGCCATAAAGCAGCTGGCTGGAGAAGCTCGCTGGCAGGCTGCAGGGGGAGTGGTGTCCAGCGTGCATCATGTTCTGGCATGTCCATGTCTCTTTCTAGCCACCTTGGAAGATTTCCCAAGGTATTACTTCTTCATGGAAAAAAAGAAAAAGAAAAAAAAAAGAGGAAAAACAGCAAAAACCAATGGCTGTGTGGCTGCACATCACTCCATGTGCATAATGCTGCACTCTTGCTCTGGGTTTCATCCAGCCTGTGCTCTCCTGCTCGGTGATGATTGCCCCTCTCTTCTACAAACACCTTTATAAACAAGTGCTCTGACAACAGAATTACTGGGGAAGGCTTCTGGGAAAGTTTGCCTTGCATGGGAGCCCCATGGCCTTGCAGGGCAGGCAGCCTTGAGCGCTGCAAAGCCTGACCTCAGTCAACATATCTCTGCCTGCCAGCCTTTCTAAAAGGCATACAATGGTCTATTTTTCTATCTTATAGCTGATGCAGCTCGTTGAACACTTTATCTCACAGGTGAATTGCAGGAAATCAAAGACATGGTTTGGATTCAGTGAGTCCAGATGTTGGCGCTGGCAATCTCTGATTAGAGCTGGGGTGTTTTTTGAGGTTTGTATGGCCATCTGGAGGCTGATTGCATTGTCAGGTTGGCTTTGCACCTCTTTGTTTCTTGTGTTGGCTCCTAAGAAAGCAGCTAGAGGATTTCAGGATCTGCCTTGCAGCATCTCCCACTCATCACGGGATGACAGCAACTCACGGATGCTGGCTAGGGTTCAAGGCTCTGAAATGTGTGATGGATGTGGCACAGGAATGTCTCCCAGCATTGCCCAACTGCTGACCACACACAGATTGCTGCAATCACAGCCATCCATAGGCACATTTGACTTTTGTAAGGTTGGATGACAAAGTCCTGACACCAGGACTGACCCTGGTGTCACGGTGACCAAATAAGTATGTTTGTTTCTATTTAAGGCTGCACTTTTTTTAGTCTCCTGTCAGGTGAGGTCTGCTATTCTGTGGTGATTAAGGATTTTCTCCAGTCCATGAGTACGCTGGTAAAATATCTGTGTGCGTATTATTTAGCTATGCTGACACCTCAAATATTTTAATGTGGTTTTTTAATGCCCTTTGTTGAATGGATCGGGTGTTTGCTAAAGATGTCAACACTGAAGTGGAGTTTGCCAACACTGACGTGGTCACAGCTCACTGGGAAGCCAAATATATTGTGCAAATACAGAATGGAAGAAGTGGTGATGTCAGTGACCTTTCCTGTGTGATGGGAGTTCTGTAGTACTGCAAGTGGGCTATTGCATCTGAAGTGGCTGGAGAAGAAACATCCATCTCTCCATCCATCCATTCATCCATCCATCTACCCATCCATCCATCCATCCATCCATCTACCCATCCATCCATCCATCCATCCATCCATCCATCCATCCATCCATCCATCCTTGGGACTTCCCACTCCTCTCTTGCTTCTACTAGCAGCTTTCTTGTGTGAAAGGGTGGATAATACTTGATAGAGATGTTTGCTCTGAGAAAAGATGTGTTGCTAACTTGAGTAATCAGCAAGGATACCCCAGGTTACTGAAGGCTTTTGAGACATACGTGAACCAAAAGCTACATTTTAAAATTAAAATTTGACATTCAAATTGAATTTGAAATTAAAATGGGCATCAGGGTTCAGTGCTTTTATATTCAGCCTTCTAGTGTGTCTGGAATAAATTGGGAGGGAGAGAGGAAATAAGTGCCTGTCAAAAAAAGGAGTGTTACAGAATACAATCAACATAGTCTTATTCAGGGAACACCCTGGAGAAGTGTAATTGGAAGGTAAGATAGCCCTGTATATAATGTTATGGTAGGCTGTCAGCAAGTGGCTGTATTCCAGACAGACATCCAAGGTACTTTCTTTAATGTGTGAGCCAGTGCTCGGTTTGGGGAGGACAAACCATAGTGATGTTAGCATTTTATTGTGTCCTGCTCTGCTCAGAAACCAGTGCCTTCGAGAAGCAATTTATGGATGCACTTACTTCTTGCATGTCTGCTGTGCTCTGAATTTTTCTAACAAAGCACTTTAACTGGTGTACATGTGTTAGTGTGATGAGCAGGTCCAGATTTTGGGGCTGATTTCTGTTTCACTGGAAGGACAACCTGGGAGGTTACCTGAAGAGCAGCACTTGGGTGGGAGATACTCTGAACAGCACTAAGAATGGACATGTGGAAATAAACATGTACAAAGGAGATGCCCCTCTGGGCTCATGTAAATGGTGAACTTGATCAACAGATGCTTGTTAAGGGGGTCAGATCTATTGGTCTGTGTGTGCCCCTCTGTGAATAGTTTCCTCTTTAGCAGCTGAGCCTGTCACCTGTGATCAGGGTTTGAATTTCACACCTCTGCCAAGCTGGACATTTCCTGGCTCTTTGTAAGCAGGAAATCTCTCCTTTCCATTTTCCTGTGCTCGCAGAGATATGTGATGATGTACATGAGCCTCTAATTGGCTCCGTGGATTACGTGTGCAACACACAGCCCATGAGCCTGACCTGGGATCCTCCATCCTCCTGCAGCTCAGAGGGACAGGAATTTGAGAGATCTCTGTACAACGCAGCAATTCAACAGGTTTTAATATTGCAGGAACCCCAGCTCACCTTAAATTGCCAGTGCTGAACTGTACAGCAAACATGTGTGTCAGCTTTCTTCTTTATGATTCACTTGCAAAGCTTGTATTTGACTGTAAAAATGTTTCTGAAATTCATTCATCTCTGACTGTGCTGCGTTTCTCTGCAGGTCAAACACCAGCTCCTAAGTGGGGTCTGAATCTGACTCAAAACACATTGAGGCTTTTCATCAAAATCCTTTTCTTTAAGTGCACTGTGGCAAATCTGGTTGTTTAATACATTTGAGGAGAAAAATAACTTTTTTTCTTTCTTTTTTTTCTTTTTTTCTTTTTTTTTTTTCCAGTCTTGCAGATAGTCTTACCCTGTAACACATGTTGGCTGCAAAAAGAGTAAGTGTGTCTGCACAAAGGGGAATTTCTGCTGAAGGGGTCAGTGTTTATTGTGAGGCTGCTCGAGGATGAATGAAGGAGTATAAAATCATGTGATACAAGTATCTGGGGTTACTGCGAGTCACTGAACTTCAATTGCAGCATAGGTAACACCTCAGGCCCTCTCTTCCAATAGGAAAAGGACTTTTACAGGGAGAAATCAGGAGAGTTTGTCAACCAATGAACGTGTGCTCTGGGAGTGAGTCACATTCATAAAGTTTCAAGTTTGTGGTCTGGCAGATCCTGAGAGATGATTAAACCCACATAAAAGACCTATATTAATAAAGTTTCTATAGCTCTGCACTTGTGTTATTTTATGCAGATGGAGCAAGGGAAGAATTACAAGGCGTAGGGGGGAGAAATTACTTACCCATGCTGGCAGAATGAGTCACTGCCATACTGGGTGAAACACAATCCCTAAAATGGTCTGTGGGCTCTGCATACCTGCTGGCACCCTTATCACAGAATGCCTATCTGGGACAAATACAGAAGCTTTGGTAGTTGCAGAGCAATTGCCCAGAGGATTTTTAGCTGTGGTGTTTATTCCAGGTTGCTTTGAAGGAGGTTTCCACTTCCTGCTCCCTGGTACCCTGCCTGCTGTCCCAGCAGTGCTGCCTGTCTGGCATGGTGACCCCAGGACCCCATCACTACTCAGCACTGGGGTAAAACAGAGGGGCAGGACATCCCCAAGAGCTTAGCCAGGGTTTTCCTGGAGTGGTACCCACCTCTGCATGGCCTGCATGCCATCTCTGGCAAGATGCTTGTTGTCTCCCTCTCCCCACCACTGGGACCAATTCGCAGATTTATAGAATCCTTGTCTTGTGTTGGAATAATTTGTCTTGATTTCTAGCATTAAGATGATTCCTTAATGTTCCTATCCCTGGAAGTCTTCCATTAGAGGAAATGTTTCTCATTATTGGCTACGAGGTTGCCAGGTCTGGGAAATGTTTCTGGTTTATATTAGTCTGTGATTCTCCTGGTGCATATGAGACATGCTAGAACCAAAGAGGATGATAGGATCCCCATTTGATCCACAGCAGAAAGACAACAGGGGTGCTGCAGCCCCATCCATGGTACAGCCACCTAAATCCCATAACCTGTAATCGGACCTTCATCCTCCTTGGACAGCCAGCATGGGGATGCCTCAGGATGCCTGTCCGTGCAGTCCCTATTCTGTCACAGTCCTGCCCTGCCCATTCACCAGAGGAGATAAATGGGTCTGATTCTGACACACTTTCCACTGCTGCCAAGGAAAGTGCCAGAATAATGATGGGGAGGATGGAGAAAGAGGCAAAGTACAGAGTGGCAGTCTCCCAACATCAGATCAGAAGCATCTGTAGAGTACAGAAAAGGAGAGAGCAACCCACACTGTGTTTGACTGAAGCAGATGACTTCTGGGGTGGGACCCACCTCCCTTGACTTGGGGAAACTCCTTGAGATATTTTCTCAGTAGAATTTGGCCAAAACATTGTCTGGGAGTGAAAGCATTTAACAAGGTTTGTCCTGGTCCCTCTGAGTTTCAGAGAGACTGTAAAACAGATTTGATCAACAGCAGCTGTTTAAGTCTTCAGGTGGACTCTCCTCCACCTCATTTGGGTATCCAGAAGGCAGGAGATGTCTTTGGCCATTGTGCACCCCTTTTGGAGCTGTGAACAGGACAATGAGTTTCCTTTTCCATAGCCTTTGACCTACTAACAACTCTTGCCAGCTCTTGCCTGAAATCACTGTTTTTCCCCTAATCCCACCCATGCCACCACAGACTGAGTAGCACAGGGGGATCACACAGGGAAGTGTGTCATCTTCGTCTTCTCACCGTGCTCCTGGGCATGTCAAGGAGATGCAACAGCTTTCACATTTCATCCTCCTCCAGGGCAAGGAGGCAAACAGAACCTTTTATCACCTGACCCCACGGGCTGCTCTGACCAGACGGGATCCCAGCTCACGTCACACTATTCCTACCTGATTACACCCTGTGATTTTCTGCCTGGGTATGTAAATCCACACTGGCTTCAGGAAAGGCAGTCCCAGGCTGAACTAAGTATTTGTCCCTAATACATAAACAAATAAATAAATAAATCTGCTGTACATCGGGATCACGACCACCTCTGTTCTGCAGCTGTGCCAGGCTGAATGTTATCCTGAGCTTTATCAGCACTGAACAAAGACATTTTTCATCAAGTACGTGTCTGTGGGGAAGGCTGTTCCCATCCCTTTGGCTTCCTGATAAAGAATGAAAGTGCAGTTGGTTTCAGCCATTCCCGCTGACTTATTCATATTTTTAGGGCTTTCCATATGGAAAAGAGCTAAAAAATAATTTTCTCAGTTCTACCTAGAAGGGAAGAGCTGGTAGCAATGATTGCTCATGGCTCTGCTCCAAAGAATGGTACAATCTCACTCATCCCATGCCCAAGTGGAGCTCTGAGCCAGTATCCTTCAAGGTACATGGTCTTCTCCTTGGAATATTGGGTCTCATGGATAAATATCTCCTTGAATAGGACCAAATTGGTTGATGTAATTCAGCATCAAAGCAAATGGTACAGCCAACTCAATTGCACAGGGCCTGGGTGGAGAAAGCCCTCTGTAATTACAGTTTGTCAGTACTAAGAGCAAGATTTGTGCTGAGCACACTCTGCTCGGGAAGTATTGCTGTGATTGGGGCAGCTTTGCCTCGAGTGCCAAGGAGAGATGAAAAGGGACACAACTCAACTCATGACAGCTCCCTGGGGTGGCAGAGGGAGCTGGGAACTCTCATCCAGACAAGGTTCAGCCAGCAGATTTAGCTGGTCTCCCAGTATTTATCACTCCTCACATCAGAGGGTAAAGGCTTGGGGCAGGGACTCCACGTACTCAGCTTTTACATGCAGGGTTAGGGGGAAGGAGCCTCTGTCGGAAATGACAACCAGACATGTCACCAATCAGGATCTCTCCAGTGAAAGTCTCATCCTGTGACCCATGGACAAATAGCTCCCCGTGGCTAAAAATCTCGTAGATGTACTGCCTGTCTTCAAGGGAAGAAATGGATGGCCCAGACAGGTGGTGGATGCTCCATCCTTGGAAAAAGAATCCCAGAATCATTTCAGTTGGTAAAGCCCACCCAACCCATCGAGTCCACCCTGTGTCCAATCCTCACCTTGAGAACTGAGTGCCACATCCAGTCCTTACTTGGACACCTCCAGGGCTGGGCACTCCAGACTTCCCTGGGCAGCCCCTTCCAGGGCCTGACCACCCTTTCCATGGAGAAATCCCTCCTCATGTCCAACATGACCCTCCACTGGCACAGACTGAGCCTATGAAACCTTCAAGGCCAGGTTGGAAGGGGCTTGGAGCAACCTGGTCTAGTGGAAGGTGGAACAAGGTGAGCTTCAAAGGTTCCTTCCAGCCCAAGCCATTCTCTGATTCCATAAATGAGGGATCCCACAGGATAGGAAGGGTCCCAGTGAGACCATCATCCAAACTGGCCACTTGAGAGCAAGGACCTGCCCATCCCCAAACCAGCATGAGCCATGTTTTACCCAGCAGGTTGTTGCTTTTTGCATAAGGTGGGTGTTATGGGAATGCACCAGCCTGTAAAAGCACCAGGTGCCATTAAGGCATCCTGTCCTGCAAGGTGGGAAAGCTTGGAGAGGTCCCCACTCCCCCACTGGAGAAAGGAAAGCCTGTCATTGCACAAGCATTTAAAAGAAACCCCCACTGTAAAGGCTTTCCCTAAGTAAATTTAGATAAGCTATATAATCTTTTTTACTGGCAAATCTACTCTTCTGACAGAGGGACTGAAATTTCTCACTACAGGGAAATTCGCAGGGTTTCATCTTCTGAGAAAGTTTCAGAGCCCTCACTCAAGAGGGGGATTTCTGTGGAGCGAATTCAGCGGATGTGCTCATGCTACACAGCAACAGAGGAGGCTTTCAAAAAGGGCTGAGACGCTTCTCATTTCCTTGAAATGTTAGCTGGGGAATTTGCTTTGCTGCCATCAGCTGCTGCTCTTCAAAGGAAATCCCCAGTGCAACCCCATATCAGTAAAATATATAAAAAATCTCTGCTGAGCCCTTGTCCCATGCCTGGATGGCTTGCTGTAAGCCTGAGAGGTGTGGCTTTGTGGACAACCAGATGCATCAGTCTTGCATGTGAGTATTCAGAAAACAAGTTTTTTAAAACCTGTTAATGTCAATTAATTTTGCTAATTTGAAGGCCTTTAATGCCTGTCTTTAGTTTTGCCATTCTGAAGAAATCCACAGCTTCAATCAAAGTTTTTCTTTCTTTTTTTTTGGGGGGGAGAGGGGGTGTTTTCCCCTTTTTCTTATTTTCCCCTCAAGCCAGTCTTTATAGATGGACCATGTTCTTGGGTAGATGCTTTTTGCTTTTGAGCTGTATCTGATGTTCATTGTTTGACAGTAACAAAATTCTCCCTTCTTATGATCTACATTAAAATTATTCCATTGTCTGAGCAGCATCTCCATAGCCTAATCTTTAATTAATGTGGCATCAGGAGCTAATACTTTTTCTGAAACAGACACATTACGACTATTTTTTCTCTCAAAACCCACAAAATTGATTTATTTTGATTATTTGGTTATTTTGAGGCAGAACTGGTTTTTGGGTGCTGGTGCTATTACTGTCTCATATTTTCTGGGATGATTAGGAGGATTTAGTCTTAAATAAACCAATCCCTGGAAAAAAACTTATTTTAATCCCGATTTGTTGTCCTTTTTTTTTTTTCCAGAGGAAGTGACTGTTGCATGGTAGAGTTCAAAAGAGAAACCAAAAATTTTCCTTACCCACAGTTCCTTCTTGATTTGTATGGTCATACTATGGAAAAATACAGTAGAAGGAGTAACACAGACAGGGAGAAGGCAACTCACTGTAGTAGTGCTTACATACCTTGGACTTGAGCAGGACCCCAGTTCCAGACACAAAGGTGTCACCTGAAATGGTCCTTCCTCACCTCTGTCCTGCAGAGCCATTTCATTGCTGCGTCAGCTTTAGCCCTGGCTCCCTCACTTACTGAGTTAATTAAAAGTTAATCACTTCCCCATCTCTTCTTCCCAGCACAGAAAGCTGTTTGAAGTCTCAGTGGCTTGTTTGAAGCAGTGGATTCAGGGAGGTTTGTTTACCCTTCCACTTTTGAGCTTTCTGATCTTGTTTCCTCAGCATCCACAAGAAATGGCTTCTGGTTTTGTGTTGCTGACAGCTAGATTTTTCCTGTAAGAACAGAAGCCCAGGAGCTACATTTTTAAGGAAACCACTGAACACCATGAACCCAAGGTGGTGGTAGGAGTGAAGAAGAGGGAAGGAACTCTGATTTAATTCACTGCACCACTGTGAAAGGTACCAGTCTGCTTTAGACATGCAAGGTTCAGCTTGTATGTAATTCCACTACCTGCCTGTGTTTTCAGTTTATAAAGATATACAAGGGAAACAGAGATGTCTTTCTTACTGTGTGATGCCTACTAAGTGATTGCAAGGATTCTTTTGGGCTGGCCTCTGGCTCTGCAAAGAGATACCATGGTGCTGATGATTTTTAGGATGTGAAGCTGTAATGTGTGGTGTCCCTGTGGAATGGAAACCTTGTGCTGAGATCCTTCCCAGGAGGGGAAAACTTCAACCCCACAGAGAGCAGCTATTCAGAGGTCTTGTACCACCTTTGCTGAACAAATTGGAAAGCGTTTTGGGTTCTAGTATGTTTTATTGTTTTTTTAAAGGGAATCCCCAGCATCAGAAGGATGGGGAGCTGCTGGTGGTAACAGAGGAGGCCCCGGAGATGGTGCAGGGCTGGAGCCCCTCTGCTCTGGAGCCAGGCTGGGAGAGCTGGGGGGTCACCTGGAGAAGAGAAGGCTCCAGG
>JAWWEE010000085.1:71346560-71357556 GCA_035221455.1 Xenops minutus | reverse complement strand
AGAGAAGCTGTGGCTGCCCCTGGATCCCTGGGAGTGTCCAAGGCCAGGTTGGATGGGGCTTGGAGCAACCTGGGATAATGGAAGGTGTCCCTGCCCATGGCAGGGGGTGGAAGCAAGATGGGCTTTAAAGTCCCTTCCAACCCAAAACATTCCAGGATTCTGAGATTATCTCATTCCAACCCCCCTGCCATGAGTGGGGACACCTTCCACTAGACCAGGCTGATCAGTGTGATGCCAGAAGAAGCCCTGCATCTCCTGTGTGCTCCCCAGCAACCAGAACACAGCTATAGGACACTCAGAATGCTCATTGGGCAGCACATTTTGGAGTTTCCTGGTTGTGGCTGTCACCTGCAAGTTTTAGGGCTGATACCCAAGGGTGTCTGGAGGGGGCTGGGACAGCTGGACACCCCCAGGCTGGTGAGAGCTGTGCAGGTCCCCAGCTGCTGTTGGACTCATGGACATGCTCCCTTATGGAAGGAACAGCAGAAAACAAGGTGGATCCTTCCAGACTGGGACAAAGCTGGCAGGGTGCCTGTGTTTTCCCTTCTCCAGCCCCTGCAAGGGCTCTGGCATGCCAAAAACCTCTCCTTGGCACAACAGTGTAGAAAAGAAACACCCCATGTTGTCCTCTGCTCCCATGGCACTGTCACCCTCTCAGTCCCACTGGGGAGCTCAAGGGGTACAGGACACCCTGTCTCTGAGATGGGTCCCACTGAGGGACACGAGGTTGGGTTGCCACCAGGGATGGCAGGGCACAAAACGAGGTGTTTACCCCTTCCCTGCCCCTTCACTGAGTTATCCCTGCCCCGGGATCGGGATGGGGGGCTGGACTCCGCCAGAAGACTCAAAGGAGAAAATGCCAAGGCTGGATGGGCGATGGTTTGGTTTTGTTGTCTTGTTTTAAACAGCCCGTGTGAACAACTGTTGTGTGCGAGGGGTGGGAAGGGGGGTTACCATGGCAAAATGGGATTTGCTGGGAATGAATAGCTTTCTTTTTCTCCGCTGAAATGAATGGGCTGCTGAGACCTCCCTGCATACGAAGGCTGTAGGTGCTACGCTTGGTGGAAGGGACGGAGAACAATATCCCCCCCAGCTCTACGTTATCCACAGGCTTCTTAATACAACTCAGTGTTATTACACACACAAAAAAATGTGATCTCAAGTGTAGATTGAGAGAGACAAAATGTTCCCAGTGGGATCTATCCATGCCTCTTCCCCAGTCCCCTCCGACAACAGGGATTAGCAGCAATGTTTGCACTGACTGTAACTAGGACATAAAGACCATGGTTCATTTCTTCCCATTCAGCTAATTCTTTACATTGCAGACACTACAGGATCCATTTATGGGTTGTTGGTTTTTTGTGGGTTTTTGTGTGGTGTTTTTTTTTTTTTTTGTCTCCTTTGTGAAAGTAGGTTGGGATGGGAGGGGGCGAGGGGGAGAAATCTGCTGAAGAAACTGTTGGCATCTCCAATGAAAAGTGTCTTTTCAACTCTCAGCCTGCAGCCCACAGCCCTCCTCTGCCAGGGATGAAAGGAGCCGCAATCCCCGTCTGGTGTGATGGCAACGTTGCTTTTAGGTGGAGGCCACGATATCTTTGCCAGGAATGGCAATTTTCAAGAAATAAAGTGATTTAAGCTGGCAGATCTGACCTCCCATATCAAGCCCTGGGATTTTCTTTAAGCAAATGGGAGCACTTGCTCTCAGCCATCTCTCATTCCTAATGAGTACCCACCTCTAAAGCAAACTACAGCACCAGCTTTAGGTATGTTCTTTCTCTGGAAGAGCTTTGGGAGGCAGGATTTCACCATGTGGGAAGGGTTTGGCCAGAACCCCAGGGTAAATATTTTTGCCAGGCACACAATCCCTGATATGCACTGATTGATAATGTCCATGTTTTTTCTCTGATTTGGAGGAAAGCTTCTCCAGCAGCCTAAAACACGGTGGTGGGGCACAAGACTTGTGCAAAGGAGCAGGAAAATGCACTTGGTTTTGTGCAGCACAGTCACACCACAGCCTCAGCCTGTCTGGGGAAGTGTTGGCTCCACCTGGAGCGTCTTTGTGCAGGTTCTGAACTTGGACCATCCCTCTTCTGGGGCTCAGGGACAAGAGACGAGGTTAATATTGCCAAAATGCCTCTGGCTGACCCAGGGACACACATTATCTGCTCCAAAGCCATGCATCAATCTTGCCTTAACAGACAAGTCTGACTCACAGTAGGTTCAGGGGAGGTTACGTGGCAAAAATGAAGGATTATGAGCTGAAAGAGGAGCTCATAAATCTTTTCAAGGTGGAAGGCAAGCAGGGCTGTGTGTCACAGTGAGTGCAAGGACATGGTGACCCACCTCTGCCCCGAGGTCTCTTTCTCCTCACTGCTGCAGGAAAATACTGCAGAAATAAGAACGACTAAGCTGACCTCAGGGCTTCAAAATCTTGATTGTGGGGGTTTATTTCCTTATTTAATTGCAAACTCCCAATCACAGAGAGGAAAAGTGCACAAAGTGCACCCACCTCACATCTGAAATTTGGTCATCACCATTACAAGCCTTAATCCATGAAAGGATTAACTTGGCTTTGTGCACAGACAACAGAGAGGAAAAATGACCTTAAACTGCACCATGCATCTTGGGTGACCTTAGATAATGTGCCCCAAATGTGTGTGATGATATATCTGCTACCTCTCACCTCCACTCTTGGCACTGGGAGAGAGGATAGATGAATCTGAGATGAATCTGAGCTGTCCTTGGGGGGAGCACAGGCTTGCCAAGGACTTCAACACATGTTTCAGAGAGCAAAACGTATGTGCTTGGAGTGGAGGATGATGCCTGAGTGCACTTTTTTGCAGCACTAGAAATATCCTAGGAATGGGCAAGTGCTGATATTCACGACAGATTGCTGGGCTCCTTCCAGAGAAGGGAAGACACGAATGGTACCTTGGAGAAAGTCGCCTTTTTGGCACCTCAGCTCTTCTCACAAAGGGTGTTTTTTAGTCCAGACCTCCCAGGGTGTCGGTGTTGAGACTGACAGACAACGTGTTTCCTGTTGGTTTGTAAGGGAAATAATAATAATAGTAATAATAGGACTTTCACCTGAAATTTGCTTTAAGGTAAGCAAAGTGCTCTCCAGCCTCCAACACCTTCATCACACATAGAAACTCAGAATGATTTGGGTTGTAAGGGACTATAGAGATCACCTTGCCCCACCCCCTGCCATGGGCAGGGACACCTTCCACTAGTCCAGGTTGCTTCAAGACCCTTCCAACCTGGCCTTGGACACTTCCAGGGATGGGGCATCAGATCTCAGGTGGCCCTGGGGGGAGATCAGATGTTTAGCAAACGTACAGACACCTCCATTCAGGTGTTTCACATCTGGGGCTGAATCTTGTTGCTACTCACACGGACACCTCTTGTTCTGCTGACTGTGATTCCCCAAAAACCACACAGGACACTCGGTCTGCTCTTCTCAGGGACAGCTATGGGGGTGTTCACCAAAGCTGCACATGGTTCATAGAATGGCTGTCCTGATGAGTTTTCCTACCAGGGAGGGGTGAGGTTTTGGTAGGTCAAAGGATGCTGTGTGTCAAAATAAAGACATTCTGAAGAACACATGCTCATACTGACATATTCATCTGATGTTAATGAATAAAGACAGGGGAAATGTGTTGTCAGGTTCAGAGCCTTGTATTAGCTCACCCCTTACAGTCCTGTGCTGGATGAATGATTTATGCCTTTAAACCTAAAGAATTTGGAAACAGAGTTGTATTTTCTTCCCATGGGATTACCACTGACTCCACTTGTTCTAGTTCGGGGTTTTTTTAAGTCTGAAACAAAGATGGTTTTAGTTCATTACTGTCAAATGTGAGTGATGCTCGGACTTTGCAAAAATGCAACATTTTTCTAAAATTAGTGTCATCCTGTTTCACCTTTTTTCCCAGCCACATCGTGCAAGCAAAGAGATCAAACCTTTGTCTTTCTCCAGAACAGAAATTGTTAATGTTTGAATTAATTTAAAATGAGGTTAGTGTGTATCTGCACAGCGGATAAACTCTGCTTTGTGTTTAAAAATCAGGTGGGAAGAAGAGCATACTTTGGTATTAGGAAATGTTCTGAATTTCAGAGTGCTTTTCAAGGATAAATGGAAATCAAAAACCTCTTGGATGTTCTGTTTCAAAAGCAGTGAATAATGTGCCCTCCTGCATAAGAGAAAAAGTGAAATATGAAGGACAACAAGATAACCTTTTTACTTATTTCAGTCACCACCAGACTTCACCTGGGACAAAGCTGAAGCACAGCTTTATGTATTACTTGTTCTGATTTTAGCTAAAGGGTGGACTCAAAAATCCTTTGTACCCTATTCAATATTTTTAATATACACTCCAACATTTTTGAAATGGAAATTATTCCCCTTTTTTTAAATGAATATCGTGTAATGACCACAAGAAGGCAGCTAACAGTTCCAGTCGGACTGCTTCAGTTACCAATTAACTTGGAGGAGTTAATCAGAGATTTTGCTTTTACCCAGGAGGTAAATCACCCAATTAATGCAATGATGAAGCAGCCGTGGTTGCTTGTGAGAACATAAGGCAATTAATTACCTGTAGCAGAAGGAACACCAATTCCTGGAACTGTCTTAACAAACACAAATCTGGGCAGCTTCGGCCACCTTGTTACCACAGCCATGAAAGTCAGTCTTATCTTGAAATAAAAGCATCTCCCCTCTCCCTTCAGTGCAGTTTGGCTGAAGGTGCCCTTTTCCACTGAGAACATCTTCAGAATTAGCACCAGGAGATGGCAGCTCACCTGTGAGGAGAAATACTGATGGGTTGTCTCTGAATAGGACTGTAATTAATTACCAGAAGTCTGCTGAGCCAGCAGTGTCTCTCTCTGGCAGCAGGGGATGTGTAGCTATGTTTCAGAAATCCAAATGGCACCAAAAAGCTCCGAAAAAAAAGGGCCTCACTGAAGATGTGAGAAGTCCACCCCTGCACATGGGAGTGTCACTGAGCTCATGGCATTCAGAGTGGTTTGTTTGTGGAATCACAGCGTGGTTTGGGTTGGAAGGGACCTTAAACATCATCCATTCCCACCACCTGCCATGGGCAGGGGCACTTTCCACCCAGAAGGTTTCCAAACCTTCACTAGCCTTGAAGGTTTTCATGGATGTGACATCCATCACCTTCCTGGGAAACTTGTGCCAGTGTTTTACCATCCTCACAGTAAAAAAGAAAAACTTCTTCGTTATATCTAACACAGATTAATCCTCTTTTATAACAAACTTCATCTCAAGTTCAGGCACTGGGGTGGAAAATGAGAGGTGAGGATATCCCCACAGCAAAACCACTGTCCTAACTCAGCCACTTCTCACTGACTTCTGCCCAGGTGGTTTCTCACGAGGTCTTGGCCATGAGGATGAGTGTTTTTGCTGCTGGCAGGGAGCACAATCACCCCTGCTGCTACTTACCCCACCAGCTGGGAGGGGTAATAAGTTGGGTCTGATTCCCCCTACTAACCTTGAATGGAGCAAGGCAGGGAGGCTGGAACAGCATTGGAATGGCAGGAGGAAGATGACAGGTGGAGGAGTGACTTAGAGAGTGTCCATTGGCTTAATTTCCAGCTGAGCTATCCAGTTCAGGGGAAAGGTAAGCATTTAATTTCAGTTTATTTTCTTACTGAGGGCTTGCTGTGGCTGGTGGGGGTCATTACTTTGGAGGAGCAGGAGGAGGATGTGCTGGTGTGGATGGAGGTGTGAGCTGCCACGTGGGTGTTTGCTCCTTCAGCTGTGATGGGGAGTCACAAAGGTGCTGCTGGATATAACCTTTGTGCACCCAGGGATGATGAATCGCTAATCCTGGCAATTACTGTCTTTTGCATTTTATCTGTTTCTGACACAAGGTGGATGATAAATCAGGAATAGGTGCACTGTTGAATTTTTCCAGTTTTCTGGGAATCTTGGAGTGTTATACATTGATAAATGAACTAGGGGATTTTTCTTGGAGATGTTTTTCTACTCAGTTACTAGACTTCTTTAGGAAGTGTTCCCTGGCTAAAAGTACGATAAAACTGTTGGAATGGTAATGAAGTTGGAAAGTATGATGTTTGTGAAACGTTTTCATGAATTATTCATATCTCACCTTTTTATTGTTGTTTACCTACTCCATTACAATTTCTTTTTTATTTTATTTATTTACATGTTGTTGTTCTCAGAGAATTCAGTATGAGTGTATGCCTGGTACAGGATACACATGAACTACTTGGAAAAATAAGGGTTAGTTCTTAATTTGAAATTATTTCATTAACACAGAATGGACACTTCTAGACTTCAAGCATATGGTTCAATTGAGAAGCTTTCCCTGTACAATTTAAAATCATACTTACTGTCATTTTTAATACACTTAGAATATATAATGAATAGACATCTTCAAATTTGCCGATTTGAATTTGCAAATTTGCAATCAGTTCTCGAAATTAAGACATGTACTGTTAAAATCCATTTGAAGATCAGCTTTAATAGAATTATTTAAATGCAGAAATCCATCAAATTAGATTTTTACAGAAGCACAATTCTCTCACTGGGACAGGGAACGAAGACAACAAATTCCATCAGTTTTGCAGAACTGAGGAGCTGGGATTTTTGAAGGTAAAAAGATGAGCTCATTTCCTCATTCAGGGTCCCAGCAGCCCCACATGTCACTGAACCTCTAGACATACAGCTCTCTGTACAGACAACCCGCCCCCAGGTCTCTGGAGAGCTAAGGCACACCCTTGCCTGTAATCCTTTGCATGTCTTTCCCATTTTGAAGTGTTGTGTTATTGGATACAAATTCTATTTACGATACAATAATCTCTGATCTATTCCCTGTTGTGAAGGTGAGCTGTGTCCCATTTGGTTGCTGGAAGAGGAATGTTAGTCATCCCAACCCTCTCTGTAGAGCAAGACAACTTCAGGAAGCTGTTTCTTGGGGTGGTTTTTGTTTGTTTGATTATTTCTTTGGGGGTTTTAAGCTTAGACAAGACTCTTCAAACTCAGTTGCCCATATATCTTCTCACATGCTGCTTTTTAAGTTGAGACCACCCCTCTTGGAAATACTCCTCTGCTGGCTGTAGATGAGGTGCTTTTCTATGGTGATGGCTGGAGGGAGAAAAAACACCACTTTGTGTCCCTGTCATCCCCAGACCACAGCACTGACATTACAGGTGGAGCTGATGTGATTTCTCTGCTTGGATGCCCCTGTCCTATGTTTGCTTGGAGGAAGACAGGGCAAGAGAAGGAGGTGATGAGGCGGAGGGCAGGTGTCTGGGCGGAGGGGTGTGTAGTAATGACACCAAGCAGAAAGCCAGGAGGGCCTGTCAGGGGATGATCTCTACATCCTGCCTTACCAGCACTTGGAATGGGACTCTTTTTGTTCTTGTGTTTTGATTTTATTTGTGCCTTTTATGCAGCAGCCTGAGCTGAGGCTGAGCAGGGTCGTTTGGTGTATGGCCAGGAGCTGGACGTGGGTCAGATGTCCTCTAGCACATTTGCCAGATCCTACAAACCTTTCCATGCCGAGGGTTCTGTGACCTCTGATATGAATGAGATGGGGGGAAAAGAAGGAGAACAGACCTGCAATCCCATGATTTTCTCTATTAGGTTGTGTATGAAGAGGTGTGTTCTGCCACAGCTGCTCCATGTTTGGGCACAGGCAGGAATTTGCTACTTCTGGCCCCTTTTGGGGTTCAGTAAGTCCTTCTTTGGGGAGGGGAGGCAGTAAGTCCCTTTTTGGGCTGGGAAGGAGGGTCAGGGCAAGACTATTCACTTTAAACACCCTGTATGAAATCAAGGTTTCTTCCATAAGGACATTTTCCCTTTATCATCTTCCTTTAGTGGCTGGTGTAGACCAAGGGCCAAGGAGAGGAAGGACAGATGGACATGGAATACCAGGGGTGGGGTGGGAGCAGAGCATGGGAGCAATGCAATCCCTCTGCTGTGACTTCTCAGGGGCACCAGGGGGATTTCAGAGCTCCCAGACCTCCTCCTGGTATGGTTAATGAAAACTCACTGGGAATGAAAGTCCCTGGGAAATGCCTTTCCCATCTATTAGCAAGGATGTTTGGAAGGAAGTTTGTCTGAAGAGCAAGGTTGCACAAACCAGCAAAATGAGAAGAAATCTTTGCTGTGAGGAACATTATTAACTGGGTAGTGATGTGGGGATGTTCTGAAACACAGGGTGATACCTTGGGGCATGGTGGGAGGCAGAAAACAGCCAGGAACGAGAGTGTGTCAGGTCAGTTTGTCTCAAAAAATGCAGCTCAGTTTGTTTTCAGGGTTTATTTTGGTGGTTTGGTTTGGTTTTCTTCAACAGTTGAACTTACTAGAGGTGAAACCACTTGTGGTTTCCTGTTTTCAAGATTTGGGGGTTTTTTTATTGTATGTCAAGGATGTTTCTTAGAAGCAGAGTCAAGTCTCCAGGCTCACTTCAGCAAGTTTGGTGCTGCCATGCAGGTGACAGGAGCACCCAAAGAGCCACTGAAGGTTTTGTCATCCCTTAAAACGAAAGCAGCTGTTCATGGTAGAGGACAGGGCAAATAAAAGCAGTGTGAGTCACAGAGTCAAATAAAATCTGGCTGTGTGCCCACGCTTGTTGTAGACACCCCAAGTTCTTCAGCTGGAGACCATCACTGATTTATTGTATTGCAGAAAGCCCTGAGAGCTGGAGCAGAGAAAACAGGAAGCAAAAAAAAGCATTATAAATGCACAAAGTATTAAAAAATTGCTAAGTGCTGGGCAGTCTTACAGAATTATGGTGGTTTTCCCATGAGTGTGTCTGTGGGGAATACAAAAAAAAACCCCTCATGTCCTGAGCCAGCCATTTTGGCCACTTTTCCCAGAAGAGTTTTTGCAGGGGAAAATTAATCCCCCTGGTCTTCCCCCAATCCAAAGTTATTCTCACTGTTGATCCAGTCATTCATAATGTGATAGATCAAAGAATCACAGAATGGTTTGGGTTGGAAGGAACCATAAAGAACATCTCATTCCACCCCCTGCCATGGGCAGGGACACCTTCCACCAGCCCAGGTTGCTCCAAGCCCCATCCAACCTGACCTTGGACACTTCCAGGGATCCAGGGGCAGCCATAGCTTCTCTGCCCAACCTGTGCCAGGGTCTGCCCACCCTCACAGGGAAGAATTTCTTCCTAATACCTAATCTATCCCTCCCCTCTGGCAGTGGGAAGCCATTCCACCTTTGCGTCCCCTCTTGCTCGTGTTCCAGACTGCTGAAATTCCCTAGAATTAGTGTGTTTTTTGCCTGTCTTTACAGACCATCTGCACAAACTCTGGTGGAGCTGAGAGAAGCAGTGTGGTGGGGCATTCTTGGCCCTGGCTTGGTTTAGCAGCAGTGTTATCTGCACCCAGGATGTCAGAGAAATGTGACAATGGGAAAACACAGGCAAAAGTTGTTGCTGCACTTGGAGAAGAGCCCCCACACCCAGTGCCCCAGAGCTGAAAATACACGTGGTTAATGAAGTCTTACAAATGGAATAGTTTATTTCCCTGCCTTGTTGGTTCTGTAGGAGTTTTGCTGCTCTTTCAGGCTGATCCTGGGTTATGTCCTTAAAAGCCTGTAAAGACCAGGAAGGAGAGGAATGTGTTGGTCTCCTTCTCACATCCCCCCATCATCTGTCAAACTCATCCCAAAACACCTTCTCCCATTGCAATGACATCACGAAGTGCTGTAAGTGACCTTCTTCCCTAAACATCTAGAGATAAACTTAGCTTTTTAGTTCCTTTCATCCAGAAGGGAAACTTCTCCTTTTTATGAGCTCTATAACTGAACCCTGGAGGTCAGCACGGATGAGTGGATTTTTGTCATGTTTCCTGGAAAGTCTGTTAATTTATGGCACAAGATTTCTTTTAGGAGAGACAAAACTGTTCAAGTTGTATAAGCCTTTGTGAAGCACTCAGAGCTGTAAGTGCTGATAGAGCCTTCTTACACCAGTTTACATTCTGCAGATGGCTGATTTATGGAGGTGGCAAGGTTTTCTCCCTGTTCTAGATGCAAGGCAATTTCCTGAGCAAACCTGAGGCTGACTGTCTGTCACGTGTATTGTGCAAGAGATTTTTTGTTGTTTTTTTTTTTTTAAGGCATTTCCAAAATGTAAGCATTGAATGCCCTACCTGTATGCATTTGGTACAATTTGCAGTGAACAGAAATTCTCCCAGGCTGTGACTGAGATGAAGGTGCTGGGGGGACAGGGTGGCTCCCTGTTGGTTCCTGCTGAGTAAAGGACCATCATTGCAGAAACACTTCACCAAAAACAATTAACTTAATGACTAAGGGCTTCAGACAATTACTCTTCCCTTTACAATAAGCTGCTCACATGGAAGTAGAGGTGTGAAGGCAGCACTGGATGAGAAATGCCACTGCTGTTTGGTCTGTGGAGGTTTTGTATGAACAACCAGAGAAGGTCTCTGTGGCAGGACACAGCTGAATGCACTCAAGAAGGGTTTTGTTTATCCATTGTACTGCTCAGCAACAGTAAGCACTGATTCCTCTTCACGAAAAATGGCTCATCCATGGTTATATCCATAATAACCTCTCCATTTCCAAATGTCTCTTCGAAATTTCATCCTCTTGGAATGCCATAACCTGATGAAAGGGATCTGGGGATACATCTGGAGTGGAGCTGACCTTCCTTGCAAATACCAGACCTCCCCAGCTGAAGCAATGAAGGGTGTCCATGGGTTTGCTTTTTGGGAGCTGCAAGAGTCCCATTTATTTGGTCACTTTGCCTCCCCAGTGCAGCCACCAAATGGATGTGGGGCACAGAGGGATTTTAACAGATGTCTCTCCTTGTACTCAGGGCCTGCCAAGAGCATTCACACCTGCAGCTCAAGGAGGATTGCAGTAGCTGGGATGGGCACAAGCTTTGAGGGAGATAAGGGTTTTGATGCCACATCCTACCTTCCACGAGATTCTCTGTTCCCCAAAAAGTGGGGGGGGGGGGGGGGGGGGGACAAA
>JAWWEE010000085.1:71317372-71328204 GCA_035221455.1 Xenops minutus | reverse complement strand
AGCCTTCTCTTCTCCAGGTGACCCCCCAGCTCTCCCAGCCTGGCTCCAGAGCAGAGGGGCTCCAGCCCTTGGAGCATTTCCATGGCCCCCTTCTCCTAATGTTGCATGATGGGCATGTCCACAAAGCAAGCGTGGATAGAGAGTGACTAAAGGCACCTGGTGGGAGCTGCAGGGAGAGAACCACCTGAGCTTGGCAACACTGCCTGGAGGAGTCAGCAGGAGGGTGCTGGCTCAGGGCACCTACCTGGCTGCAGGTCTCAGGGAGGTTGCCTGGCACAGCTGCCCAGGGCAATGGTGGAGTCCCCATCCCTGGAGGGATTTAAAAGCCCTGTGCATGTGGCACTTTGGGACAGAGGTTAGTGGTGGCCTTCGCAGTGATGGGGGATGGTTGGACTTGATGAGCTTGGAGGGCTTCTCCAACCTAAACAATTCTGTGATCAATAACAAGACTTTACTGATTTTTACAAAGCCCTTTATTTTTTGTCTTAAGGCTTATAAAAATTGTTACTTAGAACCAAAATGTTTAAAAATGTTTACATATGTACAATATGAGAAATAAATTATGTTTTAAGTCATACAAAAACCACAATATACAAATAGGGCTTTGAAACTGCTCTAAGTATGGCACGGTGACAAGTCACAGACACTTGCCAAAGGCTTCAGTTATTGAAGCCTTTGCATAAAACCATGAAAAAAAATATCCCCAAATACGCTTGCTTTGGTTGGGCTGAAGCTCTACAAAAACTCAAGAGATCTGCAGGCCTCAGAAGGACTTGCTTAGTCTTCAGAACTCAGTGCACCACCTGGCAACACCATTTTTGACAGTGGCTTTCTGCCTGCCAAAAGCTCAAGGGTTGTTACACCAGTTCTCCTTACAGAAGGAAAAAAAAAGATTTTTAAAAACACAAAACCAAGAAACCAAAACAAACCCAACCAAACAAAACAAAACCTAGTTCACCTCTGACAAGGTCCATTCTGCTGTAGCAAACAGGACAGTTGTAGAGTCTGCCAAACTCAAAGCAAAGCCAAGATCACCTGGGACAGGGACTCCAGCTGGGATGTCACAGCCAACATCAGTTGGATGTTTGGCTCTTTTAAAATACTTTACTAAAAAATAAGGTCTTAATTATGCATTGGTACTACAACAGCATCTGAGCAGAGGGGAACATGTTCTCAGCAGCTAAAAGGACTGGTGCAAAGCTCTCCTGAAGCAGCAGCACGGTGCATCTCCTTCCCCCATCCCCGTGGTTGGAGGGCAGTAGCTTTTTGCCTCTTAAAAAGGGATCCCCACATGTCACTGGGCAGCCTCACTGCAGACACTGCCCAGGGAGCAGCTGCCACCTCCAGCACCACACCTGCACCGTGTTCTGCCCCAGGCACAGGGAGGACAGGTAATATATGGAGATTTAGGTATCAGCCAGACAAAGAACGGACTATTTTTAAGGCAAGCAAAGGACAACTTGAAGTTAAGTGGCATTGTGCTTATTCCCACCCCTTCCCTGAACAACCCCACACACTTGACCAGTGCTGGTCACACCTTCCCACAGCCCATAGTGCTGTTGGACCCACAGTAACTCCTACACCAGGTGCTAATTTGTTCTCAGCAGCTGTCATCCACAGTCTGGTGGGTAGTCAGCGTGGTTATTCATCTTCTCAACTCCACTGGCAGGCAGACCAGAAGATCATTGCTGAGGTCTGGGTGTGTGAAGATCTCATCTGTAGTCCTGGTTAATAGGAGCAGGGCAGGAAAAACGCAGTGTGTAACAGGTCAAGGTAAGGTTAAATACATAAACCAGGCCCCTTGGGAAAAGGAGGATGGAGTTTTAGTTATTCTAGGTCTAGGACCAAAGTCCATCAATTGCTCCTCAGTTTCTTGCATCCGATCCAAGCTGTTCTTTCCTGAAGAGCTAGTTGCTTTAAGTGCTACCAAGCCAGATTTTTACCAGAGCACCTTGCCACCTGCATGGGCTTCATGCATCCAGGTTGCTTGGTTGTGAGTCTTTAGGGAAGCATTCACAGCCGGTTTGAGACAGATCTGGGAAAAGCAGAGAGGAAGAAAAACTGGTTAAATGCAGGAGTATACAGGAGCAATAAAGAATTTCTAAGAACCTCTGGGATGCTAAGAACAGGTTTGGACAGTACAGGCTGGTATTTTATTCTGTTCAAGCCACACTTTGCCCTATAGCTACTCAGTGAGAGCCTGAAGCAGATATTAAGCAGGCTGCAAACAGAAATTGCAGGGCTTGAGCCAGACTCTGCCTGTGCAGCTCTGTTCAGAGTGGACAGATGTTCACAGTCTCAATCTCCAAGTAGAGAACTATAATATTCCACTAACTTGGCAGAAATGGATCGCTGAAGAGCAAGTAATCACTCATGATTTCTGGGAGGAAGGATCATATCCTAGAAAAAAATGGTGTTCTGGAGCTGAGCTCAGCTCCTCTGCCTTGTGCACAAGCTGCACTCCACGAGCGAGCAGAAAGGGCACATCTGACAGCAATTCTGTTTTATGGGGGTTACCGAGTAGCATATCAAAACAGCCCTTTATTGTACCTGCAGGAATGTTTACTTGAACTTTCGAGACTTGTGGCAGAGCAACAAGTTTTTTCATAGAATTGCTTGCTACTGTCTGTAGCACGGCTTGCTGGTTTCTGCCAAAAACTGGTCCTGGAATGGGACCAGCTCACACTTCTGAGCCGAGATTTGCTGCCCAGGGGGGTCGTGTAAGGTTTGACTTCCACAGGGCTTTGCTAGTCCTAACAAGCACTTTGTCCTCTGGATTAGAAGTGACAATGATCTACATTCACAAAGTGAAATTTTAGGAGAGGGCAAAAGACTGGGCTTCATCCAAAGGAGTCTATCATTTAGACAAATAAACGGGAATTCCTTTAAAACATGTCCAGAGGCATCTGAGGCAATCAAGTTGTCACTGGTGGGAGCAGGCTTTCTGGAAGTCACGCTCTGAGGACTGATCCACGTGTCTGGGAGTCCTTCAGAGGTCAGGCAGGGCTGAGATGCTCTGGCAGTGGCAGAGTTTGCACTCTCCTCAACCAGAGGAGATCAGCATGGCTGGAGATGAAGCCGTAGCATTCATTGCTGTAACACCAGGGCAAGTCCTCAGCTCTGTCTTGCTTGAGCTCAAACACTAATCAAGAGATTACTTGGCAGCTCAAGGTCTTCTACCAGGCTGAAAAAATCCTTGAGGCAACCCCCTGCACTCCTCCCAGCTTTCCCCTGTTTTACAGGGCAGTTAATAGATGCCTCTACTTAACTTCCCACTAATGCACAGCTCTTGAGGACTGGCAGCAGTACTTAGATCATTTTAGTATCTACCACAATTTGGACCAAGGATCGTGCTGCACCCATTTGGTAGTAAACATTTAGAGGTACAAGATGACAATCCAAGGTCAGAAGGGAGGATAATATCACCTAGTTAGCAAGAGTTATGGTATACATGAAAATCAAATCCAGTAACTGTGAACCTTGGGCTAGAATTTATTAACCTGTTCGATAGGAAAACAGATTCCAGGAGCAAAAAAAAACCCAAAAGGCTCCACTCATCCCAGCACAGCCATGTGCATCAGGCAGCATTTCTCTTGGCTGATTTCCATACCTTTTTTGCCATTCCTCGGTGCACTTCACAAACCAGAGCTCTTTGCCTGGAGATATGCTGGTTAGCTGGGAATCCTCCACACAGAAAGCAAACCTACAGGGAGGAATCAGAAGTCAAGAGAAAGTACCTGCTGTCTCCATGATTAACAAATAACAAGTAATACAGATTGCAGCTAGTTGTTCAACAAGGTGTTTGGCTTAACATCCATCCCATAGAGCATCTTGATACAGCATCAGTATTTTGAATGGCTATTTTATTTCCTACTGCAGTATCTTTTTGGGGGACTTTGCTTTTACTTTGCTTCTGCCCCTGTGTTTCATAGATTGTAGAAACCAGGATGCAGAATACCTTTCAGACAGGTGATGCTTATTTAAAGTTCTGAGAAATTTGTGAACTTGTCGATGTCAGCTGCTGTTCTTTGACAAATCTGGGTTACCCTCAGAGCAACATCAACACAAGATGTGGGAGTGCAGTGCTACATGCTTGGCAGATTTAATTCTTTTTGGATGTTCAGGTAGTTTTCCAGTTGCAAACAGAATCATAAAGAACTTTTTGGGTGGGATGGGACCTTAAAGATCATCTCGCTCCAAGCCCCTGCCGTGTCAGGGAGTCTTCCACAAGAATTCTATGGCCAGTTCTATGATCAAGGGATATGGGTTGGGATTGGAAAAGATCTTAAAGACCATCTAGTCCCAATCCCCTTGCTGGATCTCAGAAGGAGCAATATAGTGCTTAAGGGGTTGATGGTACCATGTCACTGGTTGCAGTTTCAGGTCTAGAGGTCTAGCTTGTTGTGCCAAAATCAGCACATTATGCCTGTAAATAAGTCATGACCACCCACATTTCAGTATTTTTGGTGCTCACTACTTTAACCCTCCAGGTATGATCTGAACCACCTCGAAGTAGGCTAATTTAGTCCCCAGGGGATGTCACAGTATCTAAATAAAGCAAAAGAACTGCCCAGATCTGACCTGTGGTGACTAGTTTTGCATAAAGCCTGGAGTGCAGCCTTGTGCTGGCCAGTGACCTGCTCTCCTACACCCTGAGGGAGTGGTGCCACTGAAAATGAAAGGCAGCTCAGGATGCCAACTACTTCCAGAACACCAAGGGGGGTTTTTTGCCAGGTTCTGAGTATTTCTCCTTTTGGTTGATGTTTCAAGCCAGTTCACATGCAGCCTGGCATGGTTATTACCTCAGTTGTGTCTCCCCAGATTTCACACGTATTCGTCTGATGTGCAGCTCCTGGGAAGAATTCACAGGCCGATACCAGTAGCTCCTGAGCTCCTTCCATAGATCATACCATGACTGAGATGTGCCTTCCCAGGTGAGCTTTATTTTCAAAAGTTCACCCATGTCCTCTTCTGTATAGACCAGGAAGGTGTTCGTAGCATTCAGGCCAATTAGATCAAGCCTGAAAGAGAGGCAGAAACTAAGCATTTCTTCCTTATGGAAGCACGCCAGATGCTCCTTCGTTCCATGCAAGAGGTTAAACAAGAGCCCTTTGTAGCTTATCAAGGGCTGCACGTTCAACTGCCACCAGTTAATTGCTGATTACACCAAAGAAAGTGAGCTCAGATAGCTGGTTCAATACAACATATCATGTATTTAGCTCAGGCATCCTTCCACAGCTTAAAGGTGGATTTTATGCCTTTTCTTTCCTCTGGGAGAGGCTAAAGTTGGTCAGCAATGCCTCCAGAAACGAGTGCTTCCAGCCTATATTGGAATGGTGGAGGGGAAAAGCAAAAGGAATAACTTCAGCAATGAGCTGTAAAAGCTAATGTGGAGAGGACTGGGCACATCAAATTGCTTTCTCAGCCAAAAATTATAATTAAGTTACTGGATGAAAAGGTTTTTGAATGGTAATGAAGTGAGGCTGCTAGGCTGGGGTGCAATGCTAGTGTCAGCTGAGGAAAAAGAATGCTCCCACCCTGTCTAGTCCCTGTGTTAAACTTAGTTAAACACAGCAGGGTAGATTACTTACATTTCTAAGGACAGAGGTTCAGATTCTCCATTGGTGCCATGAAGGGTAACAGAGAAAGTGGGATCAACCTCTCCCAAACTCTTGTAGCTGAAGACATGCATTTTCATCTGATAGTGGTAGACTGGAGAGAAAGAAGAGGGCAGAGATGGAACCAAGTTTGAGGGACAACATTGCTCAGCATTGTACCACTTGAAATAGAGTTAGCTGACAAGAGACAGACAGACCTGTTCTTTACTGAGCCAGCATTGATGACTTTTTTCCTGCCCTTACTGATTACAAATTTGACTTTTACACAACAGCAGAAGCAGGTCCTCTCTGGGGAGGGCTGCCCAGACCTTACACTGCTCCAAGGCTGAGTCTTGCAAGTATGATGTATAAACTGCAGTCCTGCTCAAAAGGCAGAGTGTCCTTATGGCCAGGTCCTGCTCATTTCACATGGAGGAAGGAGCACAGCAATGCCACAGGCCAGCAGTGCATCCAGGGGACAGCAGAACATTGGCACCTGGAGCTGCACAGCTCCGAGGTGATGCTGCTCTTCCACCTCTACATCCTTCCCAGCCCTGACTTTGGGAGGCTGCTCCGAGGGCTGAGACCATGCTCTTTCCAAGAAGGAAAGCATACCTTTGAAGGGCATGTCAGCTCTTGTCTTCAGGTACATCTTGCTGTTCCTCTTGTGCCGTATCCTCCGGGCGTTGTAGCCGATGCCGTTGCAGCGGTTCTTGCGGCAGCTCAGGCAGATGCCCTTCTTGAAGCGGCTGGAGTCGGTGCATTGGAATGCAAAGCTCTGCTTGTCCTGGTTCACCAGGGAGTCCACGAAGAGGTGCACAGACCGCTCGTGCTCACATTTAACCACCTCACCAATCGCTGGGGAAGCAGGGTTGCAAGGGATAGGCTCGGTTTAAGCATCTCTCACCCACAAGCAGCTGGTAAGATAACACAGGCTGTGCACTTTTTGCAGCCAGACATGGGCTGAGCATGGCCGAATTTTTCAAACAGTATCAGTTCAAGAGGTTAGTGGAAGATGCTTGGAGACTGCTCACTTAGTCCCTACCATGAAGAGGACTCTAGCCCCTGCATGAGAAGACTACACATTCAGGTGTTGGAGTGAGAATATGCTACTTCAGAATAAAACCATGTATAGTTTCTAGCAATTATCTCCATTAGTACAGACAGCTTACAAGGAAAAGTGGTTTTCCCTACTTTTTTAAAACAGACCACCCCCCACCATCAACCCAAATGTATTTGTGAGGAATCTACACTGACCAGAGGAAAAATAAATAATGAGAACTTACTGCCATAGGCAATGGCTCCCAAGACATCACCCAGGCCACAGCCAGGCTGGAAGTCTCCCCCATTGGGGTAGATGTCAATGTGGCCCACAGGCATTTGGATCCCAATGCTAACACCTAGTGTTTCCCTCGTGTAGGTGTGAAGGACATCCACAAAGTTGGCATCATCGGGGGAGAGGCGCCTGCTGGGGTCCACTCCTTCAAACATAGGGCCAGCTGGATCCAAGCCTGGATTCAGAGAGAGTACACAAGATGCCAGGTAAGAAAGTGGGGTTTTGCATACATAACACAGCCTGGAGCCTGCTGGTGGCAGCTCCCCTCACTGGGTGATGCACAGACAGTCCCAGCTCCACATCTGGTACCGTCCCCCACAATCCCTTCACCATGGGCTTCACTGAGGGAACAAATAAAGTGCTCCACAGTATTTTGGGACAATACCACCCAATGGCAGCACCAAGACGGCTTCAGGGTGCCTGTGGGAAGCAGCAAGCCTTTGCCAGGTCTCAGTGAAGAGATATTTCAAGAGGCAGCTCTAAAACACCAGAAGAGGTCCAGCACCTCAGGGACAGCTGGCAGACAAAGCTGCCTCAGAGACATTTAGTCTGTTCTCAGACTGGACATATGGAGGGACTAACACAATTTAAGCAGCAGCCAGGTAATCCCTGCATCTGAGATCCCAGGAGGGGTTTGGGATGCCCTGTTAACCCTTGAGCCTCACGCCCTACTGAAGCCACTGTCCAACTTGCCTGTTAAGCAATATCTTTTTCCTGATAAACTACATACATATTTATTGCTGGGCTTTGTGTAATTATCACTGCCAGTGTTACATCCAAATGCTTAATGCAACCCCTTGTACTATGCCCTAAGTTCTCACATGTTGAAATGAGCTTTCCCCTGGAGCAGCAAGCAAACTCTCCAGATATTTCCAGAACATGGGGTTCGAGTTTGGGTTTTTTTTAATGAGACATCCTGTGGCACAAACAGCACCCAGTAACTTTCACTTCCATTAGCTTATGAGCTATAATTACAAAAACAGTATCACTCAAAGGCATAGGATTTGCACAGTAAGAGCTTGAGCTGAACTTGTTTTGAACCCACATGTAACTCAAACTCAAGATCAGGTTGACCTCAGTAAGGGTTTTTCACTGAACCCCTGCTATATTTGATGCAAAGAGACCTGTGCTTCCCACTGCTGCCACAGGTAGGAAACTTGTCATTTCAGAAAGTATAAGCCCAAAACAACATTGCAGCCACACAGGAAACGAGCCTCTTCGGGGAAACTCTGCCACAAAGGAAAGGTAAGAGACTGCTTAAAAAGCCACTTGCCTGTAATTCTGCCTATAGTGCCATGGACGTGGTTACCAGCAAAGCCAGCCACGTGGGCACCCAGGCTGTACCCAATCAGGTGAACATTCTCAAGCTGGAAGAGCGGGTTCTCCTGCAAGGAAAAGAAGATATGATCGTTTGACCCCCTGTCTTTCAGGGCATCTGGCACCACTCCTGTCCTGCAGGACCATAAAGTCCAGTTGCAATAAGAGATTTGGAGGGAGGGGGCAGACAAGCATGCTTTGTTCTGTGTTTCACTGAGACAAGCTGAATGGTTTGCATGGTACTTGTGGCTTACCCATGTTCCAACCCCAATTATGGCACTCTTTGTTCAGGCAGCACCTGGAGCAGCTTTCCCCCAGGGAGCTGCCAGCAGACCACAGCACTGGCTGCACCCTCAGGTGCCAAGTGCAGCACCGTGGGCCTTTCCTGCTCCTCTCCCACCCTCTGGCTGGCTTTGAATGCCCAACTCCCAAGTTCACATTGCTCAGGCAGGGCTTCCAAACATGAGATCCACTTCAGCAGCACTGATCCAAGCACCTGCAAGGCAGCATCTCCCTGGAAAGCAGGGCAGCGCTCACACGCACTGAGCACAGCACCCCAATTATGAGCCAGCACCCCACCAAGCCCTGGGATGGGGATTACACCAGAGCCTGCCCCACTGGTGAGCCCTGGAGCTGCTGAAGGCTCTCCCTTATGCAACAGGCCCTCATGGAGCATTACAACAGAGGCTGCTCTTCACTCATATTACCTGTAACCAGTCAAGCAGCCTCGCTATGGTTTTTCCAACAATCTGTGTGTTGTTCACAGCATCAGTGTAGAGCTGGTGGGCAAGGGAAAGCCAATCCACCACAACCACGTTGGCATCCTTCTCCCGCTCCTGAAGAGCAGACACCAAGTCGCCCAGCCACGTTTCGAACATGCCACTCATCTAGAAAGAGATTCAGGTGTTATTTTCCAGCTTGCAGGGTCAAAATGACACGTTCACAGTTAAGTTATTTGTATACCATTTACATATTCTGCTTCAGCTGCATGCTGCTCCTCTGCAAGCCCCAGAACTTCTCAGCACTGCACTAATGGAGTAAGAAAAACAGGTTTTGACACTCTGGCTGTAATTAGCCACTTGCCTTTTAAGGCAGGAGGGAGAGGCATTCGTTACGTGCCACCTTATCGCTCTTTTTCTCAAGACTTCCAGAAATTCTGATGGATTGTAAAATTATTCCCCAGCCCTGGCACTGCTGTTTGCGTAAGCCCTGGCAGAGCTGATAAGTCCCCTTGTGGCACACACTTGTCCACAAGAAATGCAGAAGAAAAAAGTCTTGATAAAGTCTGTGTGCCCTCTTGTTCCTTTATCAAGGAGACCTTGTAGCAGACAACAGAGCTGTGGGCACTCAGCTATGATTATGGAAAGTCTATGCACGTGCCTGTCAAGTGTTGCATTCATAGTGGTCAGTGAGTTGGACTTTAGGGAAAAATCCCAAGTTCTCTTTACTACATTCGTGTTATATGGGATGAAGTGACCCTGTGCAGCTATGAATGAGCTGGGTGATTCCACACAGTTCTTAAGCCTGACCCACATCACTTTGTTGCAGAGACCTCAGGTGCAGCTATTAAGAGACCATAGTGCTTGAGACATGGAAAGTGTTCACAAATCCCACATATTCATATAATTCCAGAACAGTTTGGGTCGGAAAGGGACATTTAAGATCATTTAGTTCCAACTCCCCTGCCTTGGGCAGAATCACCTTCCACTGGACCAGGCTGGGTCTAGCGGGTCAAAGCACCATCCAAAGTGGCCTTGAGCCCTTCCAGGGATGGAGGAGCCACAGAACCTCCGGAACAGCAGCATTCTGGAGGCGCAGCCCATTTTGCAGGGCAGCGTGCTCGCTCTGAGCGCACAGCACAAGCACTGCCCAGGGTCCCCCCCGTTCCCTTCCCTTCCCTTCCCGCCCCACACTCACTGTCCAGCCGTGGATGATGAAGAATGTCCTCGCTGTCACGTTGAACCCGCAGTCCCGCAGCCACTGGTGCTGCCCGACGGCGATCGCGCACCCCTCCTCATCGCCGTGCGCCGACGAGCGCACCCCGAACCGCACCCGCGGCTGGCCGCCCGGCACACCCTGCGCGCTGCCACCTGCGGCCCGCCGTGGGCGAGACAAGGGTCAGCCAAAAACACACCAAAAAAAAAATCGCACCCCCCCCCCCAGAATCCCGCACCCACGCACCACCCACCCACCCACCCCCGGTCCCGCGCCCCGCGCCCACGCACCCCCTCCCGCCGCGAGGCAGCAGGTCACGCCGGTGCACAGCAGCAGGGCGAGCCTCCCCATGGCTCGGGATGGATGGACGGAGGGATGGGATGGGATGGGATGGGTGGGAGGACGGACGGACACACGGACGGACGGGCGCGCGCGCCGCTTTAAGGGGCCACGCGGGGCGGCGCTCGTGGCACGATGGGGCGGGGCCGGCCCCAAGCGCCGCTCCCATTGGTCGCGCCCACCGTGACGTCACGAAGGGATGAATGGGAGGCCACGCCCCCCTGGGGAACACGCGCGGGGCTGGGGGGGGCAGGAGAGGGGAGGGGGGACACGGGTGTCACCCCCGGGGTTTGGGGACATACAGGGGT
>JAWWEE010000085.1:71266456-71278560 GCA_035221455.1 Xenops minutus | reverse complement strand
CTGTGGCTGCCCCTGGATCCCTGGAAGTGTCCAAGGGCAGGTTGGACAGGGCTTGGAGCAACCTGGGCTGGTGGAAGATGTCCCTGCCCATGGCAGGGGATGGGACTGGATGGGCTTTGAGGTCCCTTCCCAGCCAAACCATTCTATGATCCAGTAAAATATTATTGTAATATGAATGAAAGTAGTCAGAAGTCAAATATATAGTGTGGACAGTAGAATTCAAAAATTGGATCTGAATAATTCATACTGTTAATATAACTTTTGTGTCTTCTGTTGTGTGGAGAGTTATATATAATGCAGTAGTCTCATAACTCTGTTAGGATTTTGTGGGATGTTTTAGTGTCTCATGGGTGAAAGATGGTCTGAAACTTGCGGTTTCTGGATGCAGATGGGAATCAGTCAAAAACCTCAGTGCAGTGCTTGGTAATGCTGAATAAGCAGCATTACATCTCACATTCTCCTCTTTACAGTGATATTGGCTGCTTTTCTTGTAAGGAAAACGATGTCCACTTGCTTTACTTCATAAAGCAGCAAACTATAAAGGTAGCCAGAGTGCTGTTATATATGGAAATGAAATTTTGTTAGGTATCCAAATGTACAATATCATCACTTAATTAATTTTCCTGTGATTGTATTGTAGTCCCAACCTAGAGACCAGATCTCAGCTGACATAGCAAAATCATGTGCACAAGCATCTCAAATTCTTACACTTGAAAGAACTCATTAAAGAAAATCCCCACAACTATATATAGTCTGTATTATTCAGGTTGTCTGCAGGTTCAGGCAGACTGTTGTGGCAAGGACAGTTTTGGAAGGGGGAGCTGTACTGGGCAGATTAGCAAAATGTCAACATTGGCAGTTAAATTGTGAGCCCAGTAGGAGATCTGATCCCAAAATGAACTATAATTACTTGTATAAAATTATTTAAATAGAAAGTTTAGAGGGCATGGCAAGTTTTTTTCCAAGCTCAGTAGTACACATCTGTACCTTGAGTTACACTTACGATCACAGACACAGCAGGTATCTGTTACTGAATTGCTTTTAACTTTCAGAGGGAAAAATGCATTCTTGTAAACATCATTAATAATTAATACTAAGAAAAAGTCTGTTAGAAGTAACAGTAAGCTCAGGATTTATGTCTACCCTTAACAATTTGAGGTTGGAATGAGTCCTGATGTGCCAAACAAACTCCCTTGTGTTGCTCTCCAGCGTCTGCTGCTGCATTGTGGAGCCAAGTTCTGGGACTAAACAGATGTTGGCTATAATAGAGCATGACACTTGCAGACCAGCCTGTGATTCTTAGTGGGTCTAATAATACTGAGTTAAACTAAATGAGGTGCTAATAAGTTGTGCCTGTATTTCTTTTTTTTTCTTTTTTTCTTTTTTTTTTAGCAAATAATTAATTTGCTTTTCAAGAAGAGATTTAACTTTTTAAAATTGTAATGAACTATGCATTTATTTAGTGTATTTCAAGGAAAATAAATAGATTTCATTGGCAGTTTACTGCTGGAGAAAGGACTGACTTTTCTGGAGTGAAAGAGGATTTTCTGTGATTGGTGTTTTCTGGGCTGTCCCACTTCAGCACGTGAGGAAGCAGAAGCTGTTCAGCCTTGTGTTTTGCAGTGACTTTGGGATCCCCTGGAGCAGCCTTTCAGTGCCACGGGAGCTGCTGTGGAAGTCAAGTGTAGGAGAAATCATGGATAAATAAATTTTAAATACTATTTAAAACATACTATTGTAATTGTATTCCAAATACTGACCAACCTTTTATGTTCTGTGAAGACTTGAACACTGCCTTAACCAGCATACAGGAACAGTGGTAGTGCTTCTTAATCAAGAGCAATGTGCAAATTTAAATGATTACCTGTTATATTTGAGTGATCTTTTCAGTCAAAGGCAGCTGTTTCTAAAAGAAACATTTAATCGCATGTTTGAAAATGATTTAAGGTGGTGATTGGCATTTAATTTAATATTACTTAGTAACATCTCTCTGTGTAGTGTATTTGAGATCACGGCTAGCATGTGACCATCTAAGGTAAAGCATTGGGGTTAATCTGTTACTATTATTAAAATGCCCGGAAATGAAATGCTAATAATTTTTATTCTATTTTTTAATTATTTTCAGACATTTTTCCTGTAGGACATTTGTGAACTGTGGAGAGATTTGTTTCCTGGGTCATGTCATGGCTAAAGTTCCTCAGAAAAGTCTTGCTTATTTAAAGCTGTTGAGTTTGGAGGAGCTGAAGGTGCTCAGGCTGCATCATAAAATCCTTGCAGAGCACTCCAGCAAGCTTTCAGATAATACAGGGTCCTGGTGGAAGGAGTTAGGAAGGAGTTAGCTCTTCTACACCTGCTGTATGTTGTTTGTAAGTGTGGTTGTCAGTAGAACTGGCTGAGATTTTTTACTTCAGAGGAGTATAGTGAATATAATGTTCTTAGAAGAGGGAAAAAGCCTCCTGGGATATAACAAAGAGAGAAAAAGCTGCATGTTTGATTGCTCCAAGATATCTTGGCTCCCAAATGAGTGGAAGCAAAGCTTGCCAAATCCACTTATCTGCAAAATACTATCTGGAGCTCAAACTAGTTATTGCATTCTTTTGACAGATCTCAATGGCTTGATATTAATTTCATTTAGAGGAGAAAATAATCAGCTAGTGTCTTGTTTTTCTGTCACTTTGGGGAAGGGCTGTGGAGTCAAACATGTTCTTTGCTGCTTGGAAAGAGGCAGCTGGGCATTAGGACGAGAGAGCTCAGGAGGGACTCCAGCCAGCAGCTTGTTGTGTTGCTCAAGAGCGTGGCTATGGCCATGGAACTGGGCACGTTCTTGGGCACTGTGATCTGACACTGACTCTGAAAAAAACACAATAAATATTTTACTAAGATTTGCAGTTAGAGCAGTATTTGTTTTGGATTGGTTTTAATGGAATCTAACCTGCTGGGATACTGTAGGAAATCTGAAAAGTATGCAGACTCTTTTTCAAGAATTAGCTTGCAACCTGTTCCCATTGCTCTCACATTTCTGGGAAAGTGGGTTAAATGGGGGGCCTGGGGAGCTGCTGCCAGCTGTGAGAATAGCTTGGGAAAGAGAGAATATGGTTACTCATCTCAGGAGAACGGGCTAAGGATTTGGGACACTGTCAGGGCTCTGGCATGGGGAACTCAAGAGTTCCAGGTTGAGGTGGAGGGATTTGAAGGCAGGACTCCAGCTGCTTCTCGGTTCTCTTCTCCCTTAGGTGTTCCTCTTGGAGCAAGTGAGCATGAGCACAGAATGTGAACATGAAGCAGACACAGACCAGGCTTGTCTTTTCTCCAAAAAAAAATGATTTCAGTGTAGGGCCTCTAAGTCATTTAAAGGTGCAGGAAAGGGACCTGAACCAAAATATGGGTCCAGGGACAACAACTTTGTTGGCTTCTGCAGTAGATGAACGTGTTGCAGACATATTCAGGTTGGATGGGACTTGGAGCAACCTGGTGTAGTGGAAGGTGTCCCTGCCCATGGCAGGAGTGGAATGGGATGAGCTTTAAGCTCCCTTTTAACCCAAACTATCCTGTGATTCTTTGAAACCAGGGGACGCAGAGCTGAGATGTCCGTGTACAAGCTGAACCTCAATTCTGCAAAGTGATTTTCCAGTATTCTCAGATATTACACAGATTGGTTTCTCTTCTACTTTAGTCTGTAGCTTTAGTGTTCATTGGCATTGTTTCAAAGGTAAAGTACACTGTTCTGGGTATTTTTTTCTCTGAGGCAGTAAAATCTGTGTTCAGGCAAGATGCACTCATTCTGTTCTGTGAGTAAGCATTCAACCAGAGTTCTGGAAATCCTCTTAAACTAATTACATTTTATAATCCTTTAATGCTTTTCCACAGAATTCCCTGGCATAAAGTTCCATTTTCACTCCTAGGCTACTTTAAATTTCTTTTCCTGCAGGTAGCCCCTGTAACAAAATGGCTTTTTCAAGCTCCATAGACAGTGTCTTCAGAGCTTTTGCTAAGGGAGGTGTATATGAGGTTGTAAGGTTATTGTGTCTCGCCCATTTGGTCAGGTCTAAATGGAGGTGGTGGAAACTCAACTGTCTCTTAAAAACAGAGTCCCTTGGGTGCATTTTGGCAGAGTTACAGTGGTGGAGTTGTTACAGGAGAAGAGATAACTGAGTCATGGTCAAAGTTTCATCTTTGCGTATCCTGTCTTCTAGAGCAGCTAGAAGTGCAGGGTGAAGTCGTGGAATGAAGGGAAGGAGTGTGGTGTGGTGTATTTCCAGCCAGTAGAGTCCCCTACAAAAAAAATCAGAAAAAAACTAAACAATCTCATTCTTGTAGTGTTTCACCTTTTAAAGACTTCTTTATTACTTAACATATCTTATATTCTACTCTCTGACTGTGCTGGCAATTTTGTTGTTCCTGAAATATTTGTGTACTGTGCATTTGCTCTAAATCTCACAGGTAAGTTCTTTAGAGAGCTTCCATGATGGCTGCAAACATTGCAGCTTTTAATTGCTTGTCTGTTTTTAGTAAGCTTTCCTCATATTTGTGCTGTTCTTTACTAATATTAACTTCTACTAGAATTGTATTTTATGGAAATAATTGCTGCTGCAAAGTTGCTGAGTGCTAAGAGGATCAGTACTGAAGTGAAATGTCCTGTATCTTTGTCAAGACCAAGGGAAGAGTAGTAGGGTAGTAGCTTGAATCTTCTAAGATGGCTGTCCCTGTTCTTATGTCTTGTGCCAGCTCAGGAGTGAGTGTTTGGGTTGCACAGCACTTTTATCTTGATGGGGATGCTTTTTTTTTCATATGATCTCTTAAAGCTATCAGTCATGGTTATTTCTCCCCAAGAGATGGAAGATTATTGAATCTGATATCCTGGAAAGGTATAACATGCTTGGAATCAACTGTGGCACATAGTGGATAGCATTGTGGTGGGTTTTTGTTCTTTAATTAAATTGTTTATAGAGGTGACAAGCAGTGATAAGCAGCATGAAGAACTGAAACCACATTCTTTGCACAGATCAAGGACAACACAGCGAGTAATGAAAAGAGGGTGAGGAGTGCAGCGTTACTTCAAAAAGCAGTTGTGTTTCTGATGTGTTAATTTTTTAGCTTTTTTCTCTTGGTTACCCAGAAACAACCACATTATTTTGCAGAGACAGGCAGTAGTACCTTCCTTGCTGAATAACACAACAAGTACAGGAGCTGTGATTCTCTGGCAAGGGAGGAGCTTTCAAGGTGTAGATTGTTGGTATCTCACAGCAATTAGCTGGATCTTTACAGAAGCAAGCATTTTCTATTATACATATTCAGTTTGAAAATGTGTTTCTGAATAGCTTGTCAACTTGACACCCCTGTTAAAATTGTGAATTCTTTGTAGTTTTTCCCACTGATAACAGCCTTGGTACTGATAAAACTGTGTGGAGTATGATTTATTAAAATCCGAGTGAGGTGGTGTCTGAAATATATAGCATAGAAGCTTCTAACTTCCTCAGATTAAGATGTTATTCATCCTAAGTTTGTCAAAAGAAAATGGTTCTCATGTCTTCCTATGCACTTCATTTCTACATCTCAGTGATTTTTCAAGGGGGTGAACTAAAGCTTTAGTGGTATCTAATTGAACACCAGTGTATTCCTTATTTGAACAAAATACTTAAAATGTTTCTCTCTTCCTTTTTTTTCCTTAAAGAAATGAAAGTTTAGAAAGAGAGTTGCCAAATAGAGAAGATGGGAGCAAATAGCAGCAGCATCAGTGAGCTTCCAGAAAATGAGTATTTAAAAAAATTATCAGGAGCAGAGCCCATCTCTGAGAATGACCCATTCTGGAATCAGCTGCTGTCTTTTAGCTTCACCACTCCAACAAACAGGTAAGAGGGTGTTGTAGAGGTAAACTTAATATATTTATAGAAGTGACAAGTCCGAAAGCAAATGGGTGATTATGCTAATTATTTCTGTTTTAAGTAGCAGAGGAATAAATGTGTGTGTAAAATAGGCTGTCGTTTCTAAGTTTGGAAGTGTTTTCCACCACCTCTTCCATTCCTGTGGGTTTCTTTCTCTTCATAATGGCTGTAATTGGTATTCACTCTCCTGGGAAGGATCAGAAATAGGAGCTATGGTGTTGGGGGGAAACCTTTTTCTTTTAGTTTTAGGAAGATTTATTTTTCTTTGCTATAACCTCTAGAATGACTGGAATTGCTGAAGATTCCAAGTGTTGATGTTTCCTCTCAACTTACAGTGAACTGTACATCTTCCATGATTTAATTGTAGGTTAGCTGTTGAGTTTCTTAGTCTACATGGCTTTTTTTTACTCTGTTTTTCATTTTAAAAAGACATTTGGCATGTTGTGTCCATAAAGATATTTTCTAAATATCTGAAATTCAAACTTTGAATGTCTTTCCACTCCAGCAAGTGGTGTGGAAATAAAAAAAAAATCAGTATTTTTGTAGGGATCCATAGCAAACCTCCATAAACAGAGAATGTAAGTCCTTGTATCTTCTGTTAACCCAAATCCATTGCTAAATTCCCTGACCTGTGTGTTGATTATCAATCTTACAAGAACAATCTGATTACTTAATGCCTTCAAGTGTTACTTAAACTATTTTTGCAATTTACAACAGTGACCTGATGTTTTTCTGTGAATTAGTGAAAGTTCAGACAACTGGAATGGAAAATAGGGTAAGGTAAATAACTGTGAGGTATTTCATAGGTGCTGTTTTTGTGAAGAGTGAGGAAGAAGTGTTTTGGCTTCTGCCTGGAGAGAATAGCTGGAGGTCAGGGAGAAGGCACAGTGTTGTGAGAGGCTGTAAAGCTTGTAAAGGGTGTTATGTAATTGGGAGTGTGTGAGGGAACAATTGCTTTTCCTCCAAGATCCCTGAAGACACAAGAATTGTTTACAGCCTACCCATGACTAAAAAGATGTATAATATTCTAAGAAATTATATAATGCTCTATTGTTTGGGGTTTTTTTAGGGGAAAATATTTGTATATAAAACCCCAGTAAATTATTTGGGTTGTTCTATTTTTTTGCTTTCCTTCATATAAGTTAAGGAGTTTTTCATAGCTTGCTTTGCCCTTTTTTTAATGCCAATTTCATGGAATCAGATCCAGTGCAGAGTAAATGTACTAAAAAAACCCCTCAAACCAACTCAGCAAAGCAAAAACCTAACAAAACAAAAATCAAAACCCAAACCCAAGAGATAAACGCAATTAAGAAACCTAGGAAACAAAAAAACCTATCCAGATGCAGGTTGAAAGCTTTAATTAGCTGAACACCAGATGGTGCTCTTGCCTGGCAGCTAGAGGAGAAATATTTTTAGAGACATCTTTTCTGCAGCTTAATAATTGGAAGGAAACAGAAATTTCCCTTTAAGTTGCATCTACCTGAGAGAATCATTTCACAAGTGATTTCAGATAATGTTGGCACCCTCAGCCATTGTCTATATCAGATGACCTTGCCTGCAAGAACAGAACAATGGAGGTCAATGTTCATCTCTGAGACTGGAAGCTTGCAAATTATCAAGTTAACTCTGTGTTTAATGAGACCTGAGGGTAGGTCATACCTTTGTCAGGAGCAAGATGCTAGTTTGTGACTTGTGGCAAGGAGCCAGCTGAACAGGACAGAGTTTTGAAGTTTTCCTCTCTTCTTAAATTTACTTTTCCAATTGTCCATGGCAAAATTAGTGACTTTTTGCAGGTGTTACTGGGAGCCATATAAGTGTTGTGTGTTGTTTTTGTGGAGGTAATTGATGATAGTCTAAAGCATCTATTTCCTCTCATTTTTGCAAAGATGGGACTGATATGGTCCCCAGGAAGGAGAGGATTGTCTTCTGGATGTTGCTTTGGTCCTAATTCTGTTCTACACAGAGCAGTAGAACAGGGAAAGAGTTGGGGGAAGTACCTGAGAAGAGAAGGCAGCAGGAAAATGCATGTTGGTAGGAAAAGCATCAGCCAAAGCCAAAATACCCAAGGAAAACCAGCAATGTGGGGAAGTGGTGGGGCTAGGGTATATCTCCTCCTCTGAGTGACAGATACCTGGCAGATTCACCTTGTTGTCAGGAAACCTTGGCCATAGCAAGAGACCAGTATCTGCAAGGAAGACATCTGACGGAAATCTGAATCAGTGTAAATGAAATTTGTGGGGTTTTTAACACTTTTCTGTGCTTGCTTTCTCTAGTGAGGGATGTGTGACTAGTGCTTTGCTTTACAGAAGCTGTTCCAAGTTAGTCCAGGTACTTCTGGTCTCAGGTGCCAAACCGAGCTGGATCTTCTGAAGAACAATAGTCTTTTAATCTTCGAAATCAGAAGCCTAGGGCTTGGCTGGAGAGATAGGGAATTTCTGTCTTTTTGCTCTGAGAAACACAAAAACATGATACCATATCTTGCCTTATAATGGCACAACTCTGTTCTCTGCTGTCTGCCTTCATTTTGTTTTTCTTTGCTTGTCTTGGCCCTTTTGTACTCCTTTCTTTGCCCTTGGTTTGCTTTTCTCTCCCCTTTCAGTTTGGTTGATTTGTTCCTCTATTCATCCATCTCATCTGGTTCTCTCTTTTGGTTTCTCTCCCCATCCCTACACAACTGTGTATCTTAATCTCTCTTTTTGTGGTACCATATATATAGTTCTTTAGTGTTGCTCATTTCCTCAGTCATACCTTCTTTATTGGGTGTATTTTTTCAGCCATGTTAGCTTTTTGATCTGTTTCTGTGAAGAGCACAAGGTGGTTTTCTGTGGGGAATAGTTTGCCAAATCCCACTGGTGCTGACTGTGAAGTCACTGTGTCCCTGTCAGCAACACTGATGCAAGATGCTCTTGCCCTTTCACTATTTCTTGCAGTGTTTATCTGGTTCTGTTGTGGGTTTAATCGGGAACTAATCTGTCTGAAAAACAACACAGCAAAAAGAAGTGTTTATTTTTTCAGCCAAGTTAATTCCCTAGAGTGATTCATAGCTTGCCACCACAAAAACAATTCTGGCACAATGAGGGATTGAATTTTTGGGGCATGGCAGCCTGTTGGGCTGAAAGGTGGGATTGCTTAAAACTGCTGTGCCATTCAAGAATGAATGAGAAAGCGTGTGGTCAAGGCAGAGCTGGCTGCTAGGAGTGTAATATTCTGCTTTTCTGGGCTGTTTGTTCATTCTCTCATAATGCTGTTTGTCTTAATAGTTAGGCAAGTATTAAGAGGGAGTATTATGTGGGAGTAATTCAGGTCTGTGTATTCACAAACCCTGATTCTGAGTCAGCTGTCAGTAATCAGAAATGAGCTGATGGTGAATTCCTGTGACTCCTCTGGCATGAGTGATAGTGACAGCCAGAGCCAGTCTCAGGTATTTGGCAGGGGCCCTTCACAGTCTAGGAGTGGTGGGAGATAAGTAGTGCCTACATAAGTGATAGTAACAGAAGAAGCTACCAGCACTTTAGTTTTAGGTTGCCTTGTGCTTTTCACTGTAAAAAGCTTATTTTGATATCGTCAGACAGGAGTGTCTGCTGAGAAATTTCGGGTTTCAGCCATTTGGAAGTACTTGGTGCTCTAATTTCACACTCCTGCATGTTCTTTTTTCTTTTCCCTTCGCGGGTCCTTATTTGTTGCACAGAATGGACTCATGGGAGCTGAATTGAAATTGTATAAAACCTCTTAAATCTGCCATGTCTGTATTTCAAGGGGCTGACTTATCAATCTGAATAATGCTTGGATATTGGAAAAATGAAATACAGCTTTTCTGGATGACTTTTTTTAGTTATTGTTATGATCAAGAGCTGTGAAGTTTACTTTGGAGCATTAGCTCTCAGTCTAGGCAGGCTTTGTGTTTGTCTGGCTCTTCTATATGAGTTGCTACCAAGAATGCAATCTCCTCCCTCCTTGGTGGTGTATTAGTTACAATTATTTTCTGATGGAAACCTTAAAGTTAACTAAAACAGAACTTGCTGAAAATCATGTGCTTAGTATTTACTGTTCGGCTTTGTTCCTTCCCTGGAGTTATTAATGAGTTGCTTGTTGAACAGTGTGCATGGGCCTTTAATGGAAAGACATAAAAATGAGCAGCTTTTATGTTGCCTTAACGTGGTACATTTTTAAAGTGGTACAATAAATCATATGCAGCCTTATGTTCTTTGATGTCTTTCCTCCAACTAGTCCATTAAAATCAGCATTCCCACAGTATGAATTTCCTAAATGGGCTGGTTCCTCTGTTTTGAATTCAATGGCAAAGAAAAAAAGGCCTTACTCTGAGGAAAAATACTCAGGAAAGCCACTCCTTTGGGTTTTTTCACCTCCTTTTTTAGAGGGGATAGTTGTCTGCTTTGGTTTGGGTCTTTTTCTTACCATACCAAGGGCAGGTGTCCTGGTATGGGTATGTTTATAATTGAAGTTTTTATGCAGAATGTTTTCTCCTGCCATTTTGAGACATAACAGAAGTCACTGCCACTTTAAAACCTCTTGTATTGTGATGCTGTTAAAATTAAAGGGGGTGAAACCGTGTTCTTCAAATCTGACTGCTCTCAGGAAGCAACTTTTGCTGTCTGTTAGAAATTGTGATTTTGCTGAAGTCTGTGGGACTGATTGATAATAAACTTAGTCAGGCAGCTGAATTCAACCTCTTTAAAATAATCTGCTATATAATGCCACATTTTTTTTCCTTCTCTGTTTTTTTCCCATCTTCTTTTTAGAAGTATTGCTTTTTATAACACGTGCCAGAACAGTTGACCACAGAATCTGGCTGTCTGGTATTTTGAAGCCAGAAATAAAACTCTGTAGTCAGTGAAAAGGATGACCTTTTTTTGACTAGTATACTGCTTGATTTGCCATTTTTTCCCACCTCTCCTGGAGAGATGTTTCTTACTGAAAACTCACTCCCTGATGAAGAAACTCCTCGTACTCTCTACAGCAACTACAAAGTGATTAAGTCCCAACAAATTAGTGACTATCCTTGATTACTCTTTTCTTCCCCCAGTGTGATAGCTGGATTTTGCTTTTGTATAGGTGGGTTTGCACAATTTGCACATTTGCAGTTGGTCTTGCTGCTTGGTGTTAGGATGGTACAGACAGTAATCACTGCCACTGTTAAACCTCTCCTGCTTTTATACCTTTAAAATTAAATAAGATAAAACCATTTTCTTTAAAGAAGTCTTTGCTGTCAAGGAAGCAAATTTCACTATTATTAATTTTAGTTTCAGTGAAGTCTGTGGACTTATCCTCTACATTAAAAAAAGGAAATAAAGTATTTCTTTCTTTTATGAAGTACTTTGAAAATGCTGGCCATCAAAACACAGGATGAGGTGGGAACTCCTCTGAAGCATGGAATTTTTTCCTAAAGTGTGTGGGAAGCAATCTGCACCTCACATATTTGCTTGGATCTAAGTGGGCCAGTCAAGTCAGTGTGGTTAAAAATACTTTGCTTTGAATCCTTGATGTTTCCCCCCTGTGCTCACAGCCCATTTGAATCCCCACTGCAGTTGAGGGGTGACAGACCTTTTGCTCATTCCTAGAAAATTGGAGAATGGGTAAATCTGTGCAGCTTTCCCAAAACTCAGTGGCTTAGTTCAGGTGGTGCCACTGGAATACATAATTACAGGTGCAAACTCAGGGAGGTCACTGTGATCATGGTGTTAAAGATACATGGCTTGAAACTGCCTTTTCATGTCACAGGAACACAGAAGGGTTTTGGTTGGAAAATGTGTGGGAATTTTCTTTCCTGAAAGGTTGTTTTCTCCTGTATCCTGATTGATACTTTGTTACAAGGAAATATCAGAAAGGGGAACCACTTAAATCCTTTTTAAACTTAATTCCAAACTGACATTCCCAGATAGCAAACTCCTTAAATCGTGGAATTGCTTAGGTTGGAAAAGCCCTCCAAGACCATGGAGTCCAACCATTCCCCAGCACTGCCAAGACCACCACTAACCCATGTCTCCAAGTGCCACATCCTTTTAAATTCCCCCAGGGATGGGGACTCCATCACTGCCCTGGGCAGCTGGGACAGGGATGGACAGGCCTTTTCATGAAGGAATTTTTCCAGTATCCGACCCTGTCCCAGCCTGAAGCCGTTCCCTCACCTCCTGTCCCTGTTCCCTGGGAGCAGATCCCGACCCTCCCCTGGATCCATCAGGGAGTTGCAGAGCCAGAAGGTCC
>JAWWEE010000085.1:71251148-71266356 GCA_035221455.1 Xenops minutus | reverse complement strand
CTGGAAGTGTCCAAGGGCAGGTTGGACGGGGCTTGGAGCACCCTGGGCTGGTGGAAGGTGTCCCTGCCCATGGCAGGAGGTGGGAATGGATGATCTAGAGGGTCATTCCAACCCAAACCATTTCGGAATTCTAAGAGTAAGAGTTTGGGCTTGACAGGGACACTGAATTCATGAAGGCTCAAGTCCTTCCGAAGAATGGACAGAGCTTGCTCACCTCTCAGTTTGCTCTATTCTGCCAAGGCTGCCGTTAAGCTCATTTCTAAGTACAAAACAACTCACAGACATACTTGGAAATTGCAGATGGGCAGTCTAGCTCAGAATTGCTGATGAAGGTGGGAAATGGGAAAGAAGATAAATGGGAAATGTGTAACCCACCTCTCTGTATCCCTCATTGTGAAACACAGCTGTTGATTTTTGTTGGAGAAGGCTGCAGAGATGCATAACAGAACATATCTAGGAGTGTCTCAGTTTTCTACAATGAATTAAAGAAAGTATTTTTCAAAGTTAGTTTGTATTGGAAAAGATAAATATGCTCTGAGGCAGAAATAGGTTGCAGAAGGGTCTCTGGGACTGTGCAGCATTTTGGTGCTGTGTCTGAGAGGTATTAAAAGGATCTTGAATTACCTTTTTGAAAAACAGGAGGCTGTCCTGCCTTGTACAAAATGCCAGGGAACAAGGTTTCAGGTTTAATTTTATAGAAAATACAGTGTTATTGCTTTTCAAGAATTAGACTTGTGCAGTCCCTTATAACATTTGTGTTACTGTAGGCTGATGTTTGATTTATGATTCCCTTGGGGATGTTATGGATACTCCCCTTTTTCTTGGGTTTTGTTAGTCTTAGCACTCAAGAGCGTACACTAATGAGTAAAACTGCATAGTTGGCAAAAAGATGCAACGTTAGTATTTAATTTAATTGTATGACTTTTTATGTAAAAACTATTGCTAACGTTTTGTTGCAGGATGGAGCTCCCAGAGCTTTGAATTATAAAGGCTTCTTTCAGCAGCTTGTTAAGAGCTGGTATCCATAACTGAACATCTGGTTGTTATCAGTGCATTTTCACTTCATTAAAAACTATAAATGCATATGGGGGAAAAATGAAATACTGTGATCTAGTTACATCACTCCTTAGTAGCACCCTGTGGTGCCAGTATAAGTTAGTTGTATTTCTATTACATTCCATTATTTTCTGTAGTTACAGTTGTTTTAGGTGGCAGTCTTAGTTGTTTGCAAGTTTAAATGTTAATGTTTTGACTCACTTAAGGATGCTTGCTGCATTTCATGGGACCTTAAAAGTCGAACGTAGGAGGAAGAAGGGCAATATAATTGATTATAAAACAATGGAATCATTGCAGTGTAGAAATGGTGCCATGTACAGACGAGAAAAGTTCAGCCTTTTTTCCTTGCCAGTTGTGAGCAACAAAAAGCTTAAAAACTGTTTTCTATCCTACTTCAGAAGTGCCGTATTTTAATATTTTTGTTGTTACATTCAAAAGAATAGGTCAGAATGGTGCTTTTTCAAAAAGATCTGCTCAAGGAACTTTTATGAAGATTGCAGTAGCTCCATTATGTGAAAAGCTATTTGACTTTTGCATTTTTAGCAACTTTTTCTAATCGTCCAATGCAAACCTCCACCTGCTGAAACTGAGGTTAAGAAACTGAGGGTAAGAAAAACACCCAAACTCAGAGAAATTTATATTGCTTCACTTTGAAGAGCCTCCAAGTTTAGGACTATTGTGCTCTGTTTAGGAGGAATTTGGTTCGTATAAAGGGAGTTTTATTTGCTGCTGCACCTTGTGATGCAGCAAATAAAACATGTAAGTATTTGGAAGATTTTCTTGCTCTCTCATATCCTCATTTCTGATGCGAAATGTTTGGTGTCTTGAACTGTTTAAGGGCCCTGAGTAGGAGAACCTTCATCTGTATCACATATTCGTCATTCTGTTCTAATTTAGTTTTTATTTTAGACTTAATTCAGTGTTTCTCCATGACCAAACTTCTCACTACAGAAGTTCTAATGTATATTCAACTTGTGACAAACGTTTTGACCCCAGAGCATACTATCAAAGGTCTGTACAGTTTATCATACATTGTGCTGTGTATTCAAATTCCTCATAATCTGCCTTCTGCTACGCTTTTCATCCCTTTTCTTGCAAAAGATGATGAATGCATCTTGAAAAACACCCGGTTTGCAGGTGTTTGGATCTTGGCAGCAAAGGCACAGAGACTGTGGAGTAGGTCTGCCATTCACTTAGGCTGTGTGGCTGGAATGCAGGACATGATTCCTGTAGTCTGGCTCTATCTAGAACCCTGTGATAGTCTACTGGGTCCTCTTGTCTCTGTGGCTGCCTCTTCCTGGAGAATTGGAAGCTACACTTGGAAGTCATTGCAGCTGTCCATTTTTATGGGAATTTAATCTGCTCTCTTGTCTTCTGTTGTTTGAAAAGCACTGTCTTTTTAATTAGATTTAGTGGATATAGCTAACAGGACTTGTTGATACGAAAAGTAAATACAGAAGAATATAGATTCTCTGTCCAATGTTTAGAAGTCCAAAACTTTTTCTAGTACTTTTAATCTGTAGAGGGAAGAACTGTATGCCAGCGAGGTGAAAATGTAAACAGTCATGTAATCTCAAATGGTTCAGGAACAGATCTGGGAATAAAGTCTATTGAATCCAACTGTCACGTTAATCCTTTAGGTACTACTTTGAGGATATTTCCATACTTCTGATGCTGCGGGACTGGAGCCCTTCTGCTCTCCTGAGAGAACTGGGGGGGCTCACTTGGAGAAGAGAAGGCTCCAGGGACACCTGAGAGCCCCTTGTAGTGCCTAAAGGGGCTCCAGGAGAGCTGGAGAGGGACTGGGGACAAGGCATGGAGGGACAGGACACAGGGAATGGCTNNNNTCCAAGGGCAGGTTGGACGGGGCTTGGAGCACCCTGGGCTGGTGGAAGGTGTCCCTGCCCATGGCAGGGGGTGGGAATGGATGGACTTTAAGGTCCCTTCTAACCCAAACCATTCCAGGATTGCTTGTTTTCTCACTCTCATTCTTCTCTCCATTGAGAACACCCAGTGTGGGGAGATGCAGTAGGAAATGTCAGAGGTACTTTCTGCTTCCAGTCGGTGTTTGTTGAGTGCCCCTTTGGGACAGCTCCCAAATGTTTGGAGTCAGCTGTAATGAGTGTAGTGCATTATCAGCTGCCACGGTGCGTATGTGCCATCAGTGGGTGTAAAATTAGGAGTGACTCCAAGAGGAAAGATTATGTTCTCTTCAAGTTGTTGTACTTGTATCCTGAGGCTGATAACCAGATATTCTACTTGCTTTTCAGTTTTCAAAACTGATCCTATTCTCTGTGGTGACTCCTCTCTCACCTTTCTGATGGGCCCTCAGGAAGCAGGGAAATGAAACCTGGTTCCTGTATGATTTGAGAGTTTTTGTATGAATCAGCCCTTTTGGCAACTCTCCTAAATTAGAAAATGTTTACCTTTTAACCTTTTAATACTCGGAGTAGACAGCTCTGGCTAGGTGAAAGTTCAGGAAAACATTTGAACAGGGAGGGGGCTTGGTCTAGGGATGGGAGTTGGAATTCAGAGTTTGGTTTCTAACTTCAGGCTGTTTGCTCTGTAGGTGTGAAATTATTTATGAGCTCTCAGCCCTCTGTGTGCTGATATAGAAATAGCTACATTTCACGGAGTAATTAAAGTGTTTACAACAGCATGTGCCTTCAGAGTGTTAATTGGAGTTCCTAGCTGAGATTTTCCTCTGTGGTGCCTCTGTGCTTCACCTTGGTTCCTCTGTCACAGACCTCTCTCTCGCAGGCAGGGAACAAAGCTGAATGATTGGGAGCACAGAAAGCACTTGTGAGCTGTGCTTGGCCTTGGAGAGAAGCCAGCAGCAGCAGGATGGTGACACATAGGGAGATTGTTGAAGTTCTTGGTAGGTGATGCTGATAGAAGGTCATCCACATGGTTTTGAATGGAAAAAGCAGATGCCAGGATACTGGGAAGGTGAGGTTTTAACAGGACCGTAGTTCATGTTCTGTTCCATTTGGAAATAGTAGTTAGGCTGAGGTTGGATGGGACTTGGAGTACCCTGAGCTTGTGGAAGGTGTCCCTGCCCATGGCAGAGGGTGGAACTGGATGGTCTTTAGGGTCCCTTCCAACTCAGCCAGTCTAGGATTCAATAATTCTAATTTACAAGTTTGCCACTACGGTTACTTTAAAACAGGAGTCAATGAAAATGTATGTTCTTGATGGAAAACTAAAAAAGAAGTGATCTTGTTTCCAGTCTGTATCCTGAAGGGGTTAGATATTGCACCAATTTCTTCTAAAGCAGCATTTCTTTCAGTCTAAGTGCAGTGCTGGGCCCACAGAGGTCTCAGAGGAACCAAAGGTCTCTGTTACCTACCTGACAAAAAGCTTTAAGATGGATAGTGTTTCTGAATTACTAGAAATTGTTGCTCAGAGGAAAAATTTGTTGTGGAGTCCTCATGCCTGGAAATGTCCAAGGCCAGGCTGGACGGGGCTTTGAGCAACCTGGGATAGTGGAAGGTGCCCCTGCCCATGGCAGGGGGTGGAACGAGTTGAGCCTTAACACCCCTTTCAACCCAAACCATTCTGTAATTCTGATTTTTGTATTTTGATTTAATGAGTTGTTATCTGAAGATTAATTCAAACTGTACATGGTTGTTTAAATTAGAAGTGTTCGTTGATATGATCTGGCATCATTTGCTTTTGGACGGAATCCATTGATGTATCACTTTCTTCTTGAGATGTAGATACTGAACACATGTCAAATACATGCACACCTTTGTTGTGGTAGTATGTGGGAATCTTGTATTTTGGAGCTCAAGTTGCCGTTCTGTGAAGAATCCATAATTTAAGGTAATCTCCAATATATGTGACATGACTTTTCTTTAGAGAGTAAATGCTTACATATAAAGTTTGTTGCCAGAAATCAGTTTTAACATGGGTGTCACTTGCAAGAACCTGAAACTGTTCCATCTGGTGCAAGGAACAGGCACTTGGTTTGTGTCACTGAGTGAAAAATGCAATACAAGGATGGCTACCCGTAATAAGGAGAGAACCCAAAGAGAGAAATGATTGCCATGATTTCTAGAGTTCAGTCTATGCCAGATTCTTTCCTCACGAGAAATGCACATCTTGAGAGACAAAAGAGTAACATCTGATAGCTTTCTCACCTGATATGTGAATATATCCTCCAGTGGAAAGGAGAGAGAAAGATGAAAAAATTGAGAATGACTGTTGATTCTCTGAAAGAGAAAATCCAGAAGGAAGGGAAGAAAAGACCTGCGTATGCTTTGGTACATTGCTCTATGAAGTCCTTGGGACATGAGCTTTATCTGAGTCCTGCGGGTTTTTTGTTTGTTTTATAAGAAGGAGAAAAAACCCCCAAACCCACAGAAACTCAAAACAACATGCAGTTATCCTGGTTTTATGAAATAAATAGATAAATAATTTTGACATGTAATTGATACATGAGTTCATTATTTCTAGTTTCCTCCTTATCTGCAAGCAGCCAGTTTTCAGAGGAAGTTGAAGATCAGCATAAATTCCATGTAAAGTCGTTCTGTATGACTGATTGCTTTGAATAAAATAAAATAAAAATCCAAACCAAGACCCCCTATTCTATAGTCTCTCAACATAAATAAACATATTTTCTTTGAAGTTGAAAGAGGTTCCTGGTGGTTCTTGTGACCCCTTGGAAATGCTTGAGTTTCAGAAAAACGTACATTTGACCCTTGGTGGAGAAAATAGTTTTGCTCTGAAGCTTTATCCTTGTGCTGATAAATTAACGGTGACTGTAGCTGAGGGGTTACCCCAGATATCCAGGCCCTGGTTGTGTTTATGTCAGAGCAGATTTAATTTGAACAGATTCTACAGGTTGAGTGGAATATTTCTGCAGTTAAATGTGCCCTGTCTGGGTTTTGAATGGGAAGAAAATGAGAATAACTCACTAACTGGGACTGCAGGAATTCAGCTGTTTGTTTTTTATTTCAGAGTTATGTAAGGATATTGAAAGCAGATTTTTTTCTCCCAAAAGCTTACTTAATGCATTACAGTAACCTCTTTGCTTATTTTTTTAATGGTGATCCTTATCAAAACAGAAAATAATTTTGTAATGTTTCCTCAAATTTGCTGTTACACTTATATGACTTATCAGAAAAACGAATCACTGAAATGGAGAAAAAGTATAATAGACTCCAAAATTTGTTTCCTCTCTGCAAAGGGATGCAGTACATGTTGTAGTGTGTCATGAAGCAACCCTCTTCATTCATTACCTTGGGGTGGGAGACATTGTTCTTGTATTCTCAGCCTTGGTGACAATGATGAGCTGCTGAATTTTTTTTTAGCAGCTAAAAAGTATTTTTCCAAGCCATTGTTTTTATTTTGATAGAAAAACATTTCTTAGGGCTTTTTTGCTGGTGGCTAAACCTCTGATAATTGATCGATAGATCTCTATGTCTATATATATGCAGATAGATAGGTATAGATATATATATGTGTGTGTGTGTCTTCTTTTCTTTGCTTGGGATGAGTGTGAGTGGTGGTTTTCACAGTTCCCAGCACAGGACGAGGTGAATTTGCAGTGGAACCAGATCAGTGTAACCTCTGGCCTGATCTAATTACCATCATTTACACTGGCGAACTTCCTCAGGAGTGGGCAAAAAGTCAGGTAATTCACAGAAACGAAAAGTAATTAGAATGGACCTCATGATTTTCAGGGAGAATGTTACTCAGGCTGTACATCTCTCTTCCTGACCCATAACTTGAGATGTCAGGGGTTCAATACGCAAACCAGGCAAGGGAAAATAAAAACAGTGAATTTGCATAACCTTCACTTTCAAAAACATTTTTTGTATCAGAAGTGCTGCAGTTCTGTGGGTTGTGATCCTGAAAATTATGATTCCAGTTTGCTGTTGACTTCAAGTAAATAACTGCTCTCTGCTCAGAAACTCTGGCACCAGAAACTTCTTTTCACAATTCACAGCAATGCATGTTATTTACAGTATCTAGAGGCACACTTAAGTATATTAAATTATTTGAGTGTGTTAAAAGTCAGATTGATTTCTTCTACATGAAATCCCGTTCGTTTTGGTAGGACCATACCAGTTCTGATCCTAAGACTAAAGATAATCTAGTCTTGTCTGGGTTTAGTTAATTTTGGTTCAGGACGTTACATTCTAGTTTTCAAGTCATCGTTTTTGGAAAGAGCCCTTGGTTTTATGGTTCTGTCTGTTTTAACTGTTGAGAATAAAATTTTTGGAAGGTGACATTGTAACAAAGAAAAACTTCATCACTGATTAAACACCCATGGATGCTGATTTGTTGTTTGGTGGTTTGTTGTTTTTTTTTAAAAAAACTTTTAAATAGAGATTCTATTAAACATTTGAATTTGACAATAATAAATAGATTTTGAATTTCCGGTAGATCCCATGTCAAAAAACCTTGGTAATTGATGCAAGGGACCTGTTGTAACTTCACAATAGTGGATTGTGAAGCAATACTGCGGAAATTGAGTAGTGACAGCAGGGAAAAACTTAAAGTACTTGTGGTAACAATAATAATACTTAATAACAGCATTTGTTAGGAACTGCCGGATGATGCTGTTGCACCAAATGAAGTATCTCCTTTTGGAGATGGTAAAAATGGTCTTTGGTTGAAAGCAAGAATGATACTGATTCATGTCCAAGTTACTTCATTGTTTTAGAAGGTTTTTTGCATCCTGCAGTTTATTACTGACTACAGCAGCAAATGCCATTTTCCTGTCCCTTTTAAAAATAAGATATGTAACAAAGTCATTATAGGCAGAGGTGGGAATACAAAGCACAAGATTCCCTAAATAGTGGGTCTGTCATCCACTTTGCTGAGCCGTCTTTCCTAATCAATCTTAATGAGCTTTGCTGAACTGTCTGGTGTCAGTATTTAATCATTACAGCACATTCTTTGGTTTTGTCTGTCCTATCTTGAAATTTCTACTTCACTGTTACATCAAAAATGCCATTTAAAGCTGCAGAACTTATGTGGTATCCTGGTACACTTGAACTAGCTTTTGTATATTATATTCCTTTCAGAGGAATCCACTTTTCCTGGCAGATGGAGGTGTGTTTGGTTAACTGGACATTTCTCTGACTTTGCATAATGGTTTTGTGACAATTTTATTTAACTCTTGAGAGATATTATTTTTAGGAAGAAGCGTAGTCTGAAAATTACAATTGGAGTATTCTGGGCAATACTTCAGTTTTTTTACATTGTTTTATCTTAGCATATCAAAGAAAATGATTATGTCTGAGAAAAACAACCCTGGGTTTCTTGGATTTGTTGTTTACGTGTTCTCAATTGAAACTGTCTGTGCTACAGAGTGTTTAACTTCAGGTGAAGCTACCGAGTGTTCTTGGAAGTCAGTCTGTAAACAAACCCAACAGATTGATCTCTACAAATTTTCCCTTTTTTTTTTGCAGAGATATCACATACAGCATTTCTTTGGAAGCTGTGACAACTCTCATTGTGTTCCTCTCCTGCCAGTTATTCCACAAAGAAATTCTACGAGAGAGCATCATTCACAGATACCTGATGCATGGTCGATGGTATGTCCTGCTCTGGGGGGGTGCCTGATGGCAGAGCAAGTGCTTCTGATCACTTGTTTAGGTTGTTTGTCCCTGGAAACAAGAGGCAGAAAAATACATTTTCGTAGAAAGCTTGTTCTGCTCAGAAGAAAAGAGAACATAAAAACTAAGACTTGTAAAGGTAATTGGAGAGTTTCAGGTTTAAATCTCAGAGCCCAGACTTCAGTAAAACTATTTGGGAAATAATTTTGATTTTTTTGAGGGTAATTTCATTAACCTAAACCAGTATTTACTTTTCAGGATGGTTCTTAAATTGATTCAGTTATGAGTGTTTTCCTGTAACACTGCATCCTGGAGAACCCATGTACCTCAGAAATGCTAAAGCCTTCTTGCCATATAAATAAATAGGCAGTCCTTGCAAAGATGCAAATATGTGCTATGCTGAGCTGAAGGAAATACTTAGCAGGTGGTAAACTCAGTTCTGTGAGTAATACCACTTGTTCTGGCAAGTTGGTAGTTGTGCTTAAATGCTTTGTTCACGGTGGCTTATATGCATTTTAGGCTGCCATTCATGTTCTTTCAACTTTAAGTTCCATGTGGGCAGATTTTTGATAAACATTGTCTGGTTTTCTGAAGTTACTACTGGTTGTGAAAGAGAGATACTGCTCTGGGGTGAGGGTGGCTCAGGTTGGAGCACAGGGCAGACTTCAGTCTGAAACAGCAGGACAGAGGCAGAGCCTCGGCATGTGTGATGTGTGGTGGTGCTTAAATCTCTGGGCTGAAGGAATTGAGGGTTTGGGCAAAAATGCAGACTGTTCAGGAAAAGAGCTAGTGTGTGGTTTAATATATCTGATTTGGGAGTAGCAGATGCCTGGCCCCTGGAAAGAGAGGTGGAAATTTGGTGCCTGGGAGCCTAGAGCAGTGTGAAGGGTTGGAAGGGTACAGGTGTGGCGTCCCACCCCTGAGGGAGAGGGAACACCCAGGGTTTGAAGATGCTCATGGTCAAAAGAAACGACAAAAGGTAGAGGGTCTGCAAAAACTCACAGAGTTATATTAGTAAATTACACACTTGGCCTGGAATTTGGGGTGTCAGTCCTTGACAAACTATATAAGCACATGGCAGTGGGTCTGGATAAAGGGGTGAGGTGAAAGGGGAGGGAGACACAAAGAGAGAGATGGATCAAAGATGGTGAGAGAGAAAGGAAGGGAGGAGACATCACCAGCTCCTGTCTCTTTTCACTTCTAAAACACTAGATGATTTATTTTAAAGTAGTATTGTAAAAAGAAAACGAAAGGTGGTTTCCATGACTCTGCTTTGGAAAGGTGCCCCTGCAGAGCCCTGCTGAAATCTGGGCATGTTTCTGTGGGCAAAACCTTGGTGTTCTTTCCCTTTCCAGCCTGGTCAGTGCTGGGACAGGTACTGACTGTCTTTGATGCCAAACACCAGCCTTTGCACCCTGCCTGGGCTTTGTGGTGCCATTTTTGTTGTGAGCTGTGAATCAAATAAAGCTGTTTTCTCTCTCTTTCCAGTCTCCCGTACACCAGCAGACTTGTGAAAACTTTGCTGTATAATTTCATTAGACAAGAGAGAAGCCCTCCTCCGGGGACCCACGTCTTTCAGCAGCAAACAGATGGAGGAGGACTGCTTTATGGAATTGCATCTGGGGTGGCAAGTGAGTCTGATTTTCTATAAATTTTACTTCAAACCATATGAAGCACTGCCTTCTATGTGACCTCTCTTGTAAACACACCTGTAGCCCATTTCTTTTTCAGCAAGTGATGGCAATGTAGAAAAGCTGTCCACAGGCCTGCTTGGATTGTAATCCTGCATGGGCCATCTTGAGATGTGTTAGAATCTGAAGCAATTATACCTGCAGGACAGCAGATGGTGAAACTATCACCTAGTCCCTGTTTTTTTTTTCCACTGACATACTAAAAGAAAACTCAACCAACCAAGTAGTGCCCTATTTGATAAATCACATGATTCAAATTAATTAAAATGTTGTAAGAAATAGTTTTATGTGCTTGTTTTATTCTTTGTAATTACTCAGTGGATATGGTGACCTGCTCTGTGGCTCTGCTTGGACTAGATTGTCTCAAGGGCTCCCTCCAGAGAAGGGTTTTGTGATGTCATGGAGCGACCTAGATAGGAATTTTTGTAACATATTGTACTGAATGCCTCTCTGAGTAAGTTGACAGATATTTTTTCCTGATTAGTATGACTAGATTCTGACCTTTCACGGGTGGACTGTTTGCTATAGAGAAATACTGCCTGAAGAATAGGAAAGACTTGATGCCATTCTTTGTTCTGAGAAAGGTTTCTTGTGTTTTTTATACTATATACTGTGTTTTGGTTGGTGGTTGCTCTCTTCCCCGTGCCAGATGTGTTTTATTGGTGTGTGTATTACACATAAAAATTATTCCTGAAGTTTTTTCTCTTCCACCTAATAAGAATAAAACATAATACAGTGCTAACAGTAAAGGTAGACATTCTTTTTCTTCTCCCCGATAAACTGAATAACGCTTTGCAAGTCAGCTGCTGTTAAAAACTATACTATTTATTTTGCTCTTTTGTGAAATCCATTCACTGGCAGCATCCCTAGGGAATATTAAAGTTCAGGCTGCATTTGGTCTGCCAGAAAATACTTCCCAGTCCGTGGCAGTGCACGGGGCTGTCCTCATGGAGGCACTAAAAGAGCACATCTGTTACGGGCAGCTCGCTCTGCTGCTGGAGCACCATCTCCTGCTCTGCAGGGCAGACCACTGCCTGTTTGGGCTGCATTTGTAACATAAAGGCCTCAGAAAGCAGTGGCTTGGTTTGCAATTTACTTAAACAGAGATGCAATTAATTAAATTGTTCCTTAGAGTGTTTCATCCAGGAGTTCCGTCAGGTATATTCTTCTTTTTCATTTCAACTGCAAGAGAAAATTGCTCTGAACTTGTTTTTCTACATCAGTTTTCAGTATCTGGCTTGTAGTTTTGCAGTTCTTAGCACATGTTTTGATACCTGTTGTTTCCTGATTGTGTTACTGTTCTGGTCTCCTCAGTGTGTTTCTCTCAGTGCTGCCACAGGTAGAACAGCTTTCCTTCCCCTCTTCTGGTTGCTTGATTGGTTTGTAAAGTCCATCCATATTGCCAAGCTCCAGCCTCCCTCTGTATCACCTCTGATACCATATGCCCCATAGCTTTTTATTTGTTTCATATCAAGTTTCCATTTCTTAATGCAAACTCTTAAGGTTTCAGCCTACGTCTGTTCTTGTCTTTTCCTACACGTCCACCCCTTCACTCCTCCTGAACCATTCCCTTAACAGCTCCCTTGGCATACGCCTATGCTTGTTTCCTTTCTTCTTTCAGGAGTACCTGAAGTGCCATCTCTTCTCCCAGCAAATTAAGTATTGTGATTTAAAGCTTTAAGAAGAGCAGCCTTTATAAAAAGCATTCTAATTTCCTGCCTGGGAAAGGGGAAAAAATAAGTACCACATCCTGCTAGAAAATAGAAATGCTTTTTCTGTCTGTGCCCAACAGTTTGTTGAGATTTTTTTCCTTATATTCTTTGCCTGGATATGATGTTGGACTGTCAGTGAAGCTTGGACACAGTAGAACTGGTAGAGTAAATGGCATATTTGCCTGTCTGATCTCTGAATTAAGTCCTATCATGGGTACAGTGCAGTACAAATCAGAATACAGCAAACTGTTATGGAACAAAGGCAAGTTCTGAGCAGTGAACAGCTGTGGAAACCTTTGATTTGATTTCTGTATTGTATTATTTTTGTGTGTTTTGTAGTCTTTACAGGATAAGGGTTGACAGAACAGTGGAAGAATTGAGAATTGACTTTTAAGTTGCTCAGTGCTTTTTAAATACCACATAATACTTAAAATAAGTTTGCTGAAGTAGCCTAACTGTAATCTATTTAGGATGAAAGGAGACAGTAGCCTGGTTTTAAAAAGCATTTTTCATATAAAAACTCAAGGCCTAATTAATTATTTAACTTGATACCACAATAATCTACGTGACCATGTATTATATTTTGCCTATTTTGTAGTCCCACAGCAGCAGGAGATCAACAAACTCTTACAAGCACCATATTTTAAATCCACCCCCCTTTTCCTTCCTTGTGATTCAGCAGGAGTGATAATTATACACAATAAGAGCAGAAGTTTACCCTTTCCCACAGTTAACCTTCTCCTGCTTCTCATCCTTCATAGCCTGTTTTTTTTCCTCTCACGAGTCTCCTTAACTCTGAAACCACACAGCAATATCCTCACACCAGTTACTTCTGGGTTTGGTCCCTGACTGCATCCAAATTATCTGTGTGCCAGTACCTTTCTCCATCCAGGATATAAAATACCTGGGTTAGAATTGTATGCCAATTCCACCATCCTCCAGTAGTTAAAAGAAACAATTGTGGGCTTTGAAGGAGAGTAAAAATAATGATATTCATTTTTGTAACTTTATAAAGGACATTCTTCTATACTGAGTCAGCTTTGCTTTGTCTTTGCAGTCTTTCTGTAAGTGTGCAAAACAATTGTAAAGTACATTGTAGTGAAGGCATAAATGGCATCAACATGCACAGCAGCAGAGATTAGATACCAGAAACTCATTTATTGGAAACTACAAATTCGCATTTCTGGGTTCACAATGTACATTGAACCAATTTCCTGCAAAAAAAAAAGGATTTTTTTCTTTTTGCTATAAGTGCCCTCTTATTTTCTTCTTGAGTATTATTAGCATGTGCCAATTCATGGTCTATAGTCAACCAACTTGACTTTTTGTGGACAAGCAGATTTTTTTTAATTAGTCATTTTATTGCTTGCAAAATAAAATCCTTGTTACAGCAGGGAACTGCCAGATGATGTGCTAACAGGGAAATGTTAGTGCTGCCCAAGACTATTGAAAAAGAAGTGGATTTAAATGGTTTCCGTTTAAATAGTTGATCCAGTTTATACTTCGCCATTAAAAAAAACCCAAACACTTTAATTCATCTTGCAGGACTAAGGAGTTACTGCAACAGTCAAATCCAATTGACTTAGTTTGTGCTGTTTGGGTTTTTATAGATGTAATGGGCATTATGGTAAATGTGTAAGGTAATAAAGAAGAGGCAGTAACCAGATTCATCTTTATTAGTCACCTAAGTAATCATCATAACTAATCTATCCACAAAGGTGCTGTTGTAGCATTAATGTAAACTGCAGGATCCAGTGTGTAGTGATCAATGATGACTTGTTTTCTCATATCTGTACTCTTTGGTTGGATCTAGACAAACATTCTTGGTCACTAATGACTTTGTCATGCCAAGTATATGCTTTACTCTGCATTATGCTATTCATCATTAGGATACTGGAATATATCTGACCTGTGTTGTACATCTGTGATTTATATATACTATAGCTTTTTCCTGGTTTTATTGGTGCTACTTTCTGGTAATAGGAGCCACTTACAGATTAATCTTTAACTTTACAAGAAAACTATTTATTAGTATTTAGTGTTTTTTGTTAATATCCTTGTCTTCTTCAATTTTGTGTAGCCTGATTTGTAATAGCTAGATCAAAATATATCAAAGTAGAGAGACACAGAAGGCTACTAGTTACTAGCTACCAGCAATGTAGTTATTCCCTGTGATTCCACCAACCTTCTTTTCTGCTAACAGATATTCCAGGCTGCTTCTTTGTACCCTTCAGAGCCTTTTCATGATGTGTCAAGAGATCTGGTGTATGATCTGCTCCGTAACTACAGCCTTGTCTGTCTGTGGTGTTTAGTCAATGTTTAATTTCCTGTTCATGCTTATCACAGTGGAAGCATAGATCTGAGCTTTTTGTCCCCATTCTTGCCTGTTCTTAAAGTCCATTATGGCCTCATCTTCTTGACACTGTAAATGATATTTTCACCTGCATGGATGGGAAGATTTAGATAGTTTCCAGATCTTTAACCTTTCTCTTTGTTCCTCTGAAGAAGTGCTTGACCTGGAGTAAAACAAGTGGCTGCAGTTCAAGCACATGTTCTTTGAGGATGAGTACTTGAGTGTTAATAGTTGTGTAGCTGTAGCAGGGTCAGTCTGAAAAAGCTGCTGATGGAGCAGCTCCATCCTGACCAAAATCTGTTGTTGGGTGCTCTGAGCACCACAGGAGCTGGTTTGGAGTTGGATTGAACTGCTGCCAGAGCAGTGCCTCAGTGTCTCCTTTGAGAATATTCATGTTTTCATGATAAAAACTCATCTTCTGTTACCACAGTAGTAGAGAAAAACACTGCCTCTTGTATAAATCTCTACAGATCAGAGATGTGTTCGCTATCAAGCTCTCAGGCTCTTCCTTTGACATGCACTGTTTTGTGGTTTTTGGAGTTTTTTTGCAATCTAATGTATTTGTGTTTTTGAGTGATGTGAGAGTATATAATGGTAATACAGCAACAGCACTTTTGGTAGCACTTGGCTCCAGCTCCACCAAACTCTTGGGGTTTTTCAACTACGAAGATCTGAAACCAGAAGAGCTGTAGTAGAATTATTTCAGAAGTAATGGTTTTCCAAGGGCTGGAGCCCCTCTGATCTGGAACCAGGCTGGGAGAGCTGGGGGGCTCACCTGGAGAAGAGAAGGCTCCAGGGACACCTGAGAGCCCCTTGCAGTGCCTG
>JAWWEE010000085.1:71236989-71251048 GCA_035221455.1 Xenops minutus | reverse complement strand
GAAGCTGTGGCTGCCCCTGGATCCCTGGGAGTGTCCAAGGCCAGGTTGGACAGGGCTTGGAGCAACCTGGGCTAGTGAAAGGTATCCCTGCCCATGGCAGCGGGTGGCACTGGGTGATCTGGAGGGTCCCTTCCAACCCAAACTATTCTGTGGTTCTGTGATTTTTAGCCTGTACTCTTGGCAAAGTTTCTAAGCAGCTTTCAGCACAGAAGAATGCGACAGTCGCCACTTATTGTGAACAACATTTCCACCCTCTCTGGAAGGAGAAAGCGCTTGGAAGACCTGTGGGAGCCCCCCAGGAGCCCTGGCTCCCCTTGGCTTTCGGGGGCCCCGACGGAGCCGCCGTGCCGGGGAGCCACTGCTTGCCTTGGCCTGGGCGAGGGGTGGCAGGTCCAGCCATTGAGCCGGAGTCAGCAGGAGCCTGGCGCAAACCCTCCTGGTGCCTGCAGGAGCTGGGAAGCACAGCTGGCACACACGGAGGTGAGACACAGCCCTGTGGCTGTGGGAACCCTGCCTGCCCCAAAACAACACAGCAGACACCATGACCTGAGCTGCTGACCACGACTATGGACCAACTAAGTGGCCTAAAACTCTCTGCTTTGGGCAGGAATTTCTCTCCACGAGGGAAGGTTTGGAGGTACACAGTAAAATCAGAACAACTCAGTCCTTCATGCCACAGGTCATTAGCTGAGAAGTGTCCATTTGACTCTCCAGCTCCACTTCTTTGGGTGTTTACTGTGCCACTTAGTATTTCACTATAAGTAATACAAATCTAAACAGCATTAAATAAACTTACCAGCAACAACAGCACATCCTATATTATTCTACAGAACATTAAACTGACCAACAAAAAACTTAAGCTATTCTAGACCATGTAGAACAAAGAAAACTATCCTGAATTCTACTAGTTTTGTCATAATTAAATTACACAAACGACTTCAACAAAAAAAGGCAGTTTCCTTTTTATAGTCACGTGCATTAGATCATTGTGACAGCAACCAGCCATTTTTTTTCATCTTACTTTCCTCTTACCAACCCCTCAGAATGTTTACAGGAATCAAATTTAAGCTCAATTATGAGTATTACAAGCGGAATCCAGTTTCTGGGAAACAGTAAGTCATTCTGTAACCATACACATCTCGAGAAAATACAGTTTCTCATGCTACTTTTGACATAGAAAAGGTTATTTTAAAAGTTTATAATGACGCATGTATAACACTTCCCAATGAAATACATTACTGGATTGAATCCAAGTCAACCAAAATAAAACATTGATGGAAATTTGCAGTTTAAAAAGTAGAGTGAAACGAAAACTTGGTCAAGAGTTTGATCTCAACCACCTGTAAATGATGTCCAGTAAATCCAAGGAGCATGTTAGAATTCAGAATTCTTCTTATGAGAACAAACACCTCCATCCTCACGATCTAACAAAATTTCCTAGGTAAAGGTAAGTAATTTAGGGCTCAACCTGCTCAATACTTAATGGTTAAAGGAATACAAATACTGCATAAAGTGAAAAACTCAAGAGGGATCGCTGTCACACAGGTCCTGAACTCTGTGCACACTGCTGACCTGCACAAAGCCTATGAAAGGTAAAACCCCATGGCACAGACTTGAAAATTTCAGTCCATAAAGCATATATGGGAAGCGCTGGAGTCCCCACTCCTGGAGGGATTTAAAAGCCATGTGGATGTGGCACCTGGGGACATGGGTTAGTGGTGGCATTGGCAGTGCTGGGGAATGGTTGGACTTGATAATCTTGGAAGGCTTTTCCAGCCTGAACGATTCTGTGAACCTATGAAAAGCAGCACAGCTGCTCACTGAGCTACCTAGATAGTCCAGGCTGTGTTAGGGAATTACTCTGTCCCAAACGAGACCCTTTGTGAGTCAGTGCAGCATAGAGACTGCAATCAGCCTTCTCAAAAGCCAGACTAGCACTGAAACAACTCTGAAACCTCCCATACATTCAAAACTCATGAAAGTGCTTCTATTAACTTTATTAAGATCGTTAAAATAAAATAAAATTAACCTTACTAAAATTGTACTTTTTCCTCACATTTGCAATACAAGAATACAGTCAGCAAGTCCATCCAGGCAGCAATTCAATTGTTTATCTTTGCTCTAAGGAACATGACTCCAGCTAAATAGGGTATTTCTATTAAGTTTTAGGGGACTCCTGCAGACTCTTGGATAACTTACCTAATCATAAGTCAGTTTTATTTATATTTTATGAAATTACAGAATCACAGAATCACTGAGGTTGGAAGAATCCTTCAAGATCATCTAATCCAACCGTAAACAGGTCCAGAATGAAAAAGCTTTCTAATATTTCACAAGTCTGAAGGACAAAGTATCCTCCCTCTGTCCCTACCATTAAGTTCCAGCAGCTGAGGAACTTCCCTTTAAAACTCACAGAAGAAAAGGCACTGTTACTGCTCTTTCATGGGCTTGGAAGAACAAACTTTGGAAAGAGAACCTCTAAGCAAAGAAAACAACTTAAGATTCACTTTCACCAGCTCATGCTTAGAAGTAAGAACAAATACAAACCTTGTGTGTTCTTGAAGGACATAATAGCTTGCCTGTAGGGGTTGGGCGTGTCTGGGGCATCAGTCAGGTTGGCCAAGACCAGCAGCAGCAGCAGGCTCTGGTTGGCGAGAGGGGAGCACTGCTCCAGCTGTGGGGACGCCTTGCTGCCCACCCCGCCGAGCGTGAACACTGTCCACAGGCCAGCTGGAGAGAAAAGCACAAAGCAGCATGTCAGTGTTTCAGTAAATAAAGCTCCTTCAGAGGGCAGGGTTACACTGGTTCTTAGGGAGATATTCCTGGCTGTGAGGATGGGCAGGCCCTGGCACAGGTTGGGCAGAGAAGCTGTGGCTGCCCCCGGATCCCTGGGAGTGTCCAAGGGCAGGTTGGACGGGGCTTGGAGGAACCTGGGCTGGTGGAAGGTGTCCCTGCCCATGGCAGGGGGTGGAATGGGATGAGCTTTAACATCCCTTCCAAACCAAACCATTGTTTGATTCTACATGGTGCAGGTACAGCTCCAGCATTAAGGCATAATGTATAAAGCCAGTATAAAGTCCCCAAGTGCTGCTCGTCAGAACTGTCCTTATCACACTGTTCAAACTTTTTTTGAGCCTGAAACACAGAGTCATTGTCATACTTACAGCATGAAAAAAAATAAACTCCAATACTAACTGCATTTGAAATTCCTGTTCCTAATCCCAGCAGCACTGGTGAACCAAGCTGACCAGCTACATGCTCAAGTACCAATAAGAGTGAGGGATCATCAGGGGAGGATCAGGGGACTCCCCTCATCCATTTCCAGCAAGTCCGTTTGTCCTTATTTCCTCGCTACTGCTCATGGGACTTTATCACATCACTGCAAAAAAACCTAAGAAAAGCTGCAAAACTGAAACAGAGGTGCTGCAAACTCAGCATCACTGGGGAACAAATCAGGGAAAAGAACAAAACCTCCATGTGTATCACATCTGGTCTCCTGATACATTCCCAGGGGAGTAAGAAGCTGTCCTTATTAATCATAGTGTATTACAATCATCCCCAAATGCCTGCCTAGAAGTTCCCTTTTTTTGTATCTTGAAATTTTATGGCAAAGACTGAGCATTTCGTCAAATTATTCACTTAATAGGTCAAAGCCTTGAGTTATACAGAAAGAAAATTCCAAAACCTCAACTTAAAAAAAAAGGAATTCTTATTTCCTCTTCTAATTAATGCCTAAATTAAATATTAATTACAACACATCTCCTTAAAAAAGATAGAAAAGTTAAGGAAGTTCAGTCTTCAGTCTTCTAGTTTGGAAGATTCAAGGTGCAAACAATAAAATCCTGTAAGCCATGTGAATGCAAAACATTAAGTGTAGTATAACCAACTAAAAGAATTTCAAGTACTCTTAGCCCTACAAAATTTCAAGCCATCCAAAGAGTGTTTTTCTTCAAATGTAATTATATAGTCAGATTATGTAATAAACCAGTGCTCCCTCATCAGCACAACTGCAGGGCAATTACTGCTGTGTCAAGGGCAAGAGAACTAATGCCACTCAGTTTTAAGCAGCTTGAAGGAGTTCTTATAATAAAATGCACTATAATTACAGCCTTCTTAGCAAAAATTTCATGTCACATTAATAACCCTTTATCAGCCTAATTTTGACCCAGCGTCCTTAAATCAGAATGAATGATGTTGATGATGAAGTTGGTTTTTAAACTCATGAGTTATCCAGAGAGATAACGTGCACAGAAATTATTGTAATCAACCTGAAATAGCCATACAATTATTGTATGTTATATGAATTCATATTCAGCACATTTCCTTTCTTAAACTTCAGCATAATTCTCATTTTTTATTTTCCACCACCTCACCCTTCTGTGACTGGCATCTGCCATTACTACAGCTTTCCTCAATAGTTAGGAAAAGAGATTTGTGGCCAAAATATTGTCAATTAAATCTCCCACCAGGCCACTATACCCAAGAAAAACCTGCACATTAATATATGACCCAAGGAACCTCCTGAAGTTCTCCCTCACATTGGCAAGTCCTTCAGAAAAGCAACCCCGTGTAACAGGTTCATTAAATTCCTTTCTGTTCCAAAGTGCAATGTCACGTTCGGTGCTAAGTATTGGTTGTGGCACTCAATGTACTCGAGAGACATTTCTAAGGAAGACACTGATTATGATCAGAAACAGAAGACTAAAGTGCTAAACAGATAAACAGCCTGGGAGGACAGACAGACAGACAGTGCTTCTAGTTCTATGTAATATGTTTATAATATTTGAAATATCACTGTGCTAAACCTAGTTTTAGATTTACACATATTTCAAAATTAAAAAGTTATATTTAACTTCTTTAACATGCAAAACATAGTAACTTAGGCTGCAACCACTTAAGAGCTCTTCTCACTATATTGTTCTCATATCTGAAGTTAACAGAAAACACGGGAAGAATATACACTGATAGAGGGTGCCCAGAATCACATTTCAGTTTCTGCTTCTTCAGAACATCACAGAAAAAAAAAAAACCAACCAGAACAAAAGGAAGAAAATAGCACGTTTAAAAGGGGCAAAGGCCAGGCTGGATGGGGCTGGAGCAACCTGGCCTAATGGAAGGTGTCCCTGCCCATGGCAGGGGGTGGAATAGGATGATGTATGAGGTCCCTTCCAACCCAAATCATTCTGGGATTCCACGATTCTATGACAATTCCTGCTGAAGCCAACAGGATAGCCATAGGTGTCTATGACAGTACTAGTGATACCTGGCATCATTACAAGCATGAACAGAAACTCAGCTAGACTTCAACATGTACTTCAACATATAGAGGTCAGACTTCTTTCACACTGAATTTTCACTTTAAATTTAATTTACCCTTATTCTCTTGCTATTTTTGTGTACATCCCAAAGGAAATGCAAATTCCTGGAGTTTTCTTAAAGTTTTCTAGATCTCTGGAAGGTAGCCAGGATAGAACAGGGTTCTCAAAACTAAAGAACTGACCTGTGAAAAGGAGGAAGGGGTAGATTACCTGAAATAGCATTGTGAGCCAAAGTGCTTCTGAAGATTTATAAACTCTGGAAAAGCCTCTACATTACCAAAAACTACCTTTCTGGTCCTAATTATAAGCCTTATGAAGTTAATAATCCATAACCCTAAAACAGTCTCTTCAATGTTGTTGTGGTTTAACACCACACAGCAAATCATTCGCTCCTCCCTGGCAGGATGGAGGAGAGAACTGGAAAACAAGAACTGAAAAACTCTTAAGTTGAGATGAAGACAGTTCACTAAGACAGAAAAGGAAGGGAAACTGATGATGATGATGATGATAATAGAATACAGAATAGAAGTGATACACAATGAGTTCTTCACCGGGTGTCCTGGTTGTGTCCCTCCCCAGGTCCCTGCGTATCCCCCAGCCTCCTCCCTGGCAGGACAGTGTTGTTTGGGTTGGAAGGGACCTCAAAGCTCATCTCATTCTGCCCCCTTGCCGTGAGCACCTTCCACTATCCAAGGTTGCTCGGACCCAACCTGGCTTTGCACTCTTCCAGGGATGGGACAGCCACAGTTCCTCTGGGCAACCTGTGCCAGGGCCGGCCTCATAGAGAAGACAATTAAAGCATCAAGGTGTTATCAGCATTATCCAGAACACACACTGTAACTCTTGCCTGAGCTGAAACCAGGACAAACATTTATGTATATTTGGATCACTTATTTTGTCTTCACAATTTACTGTGTTCTGCAAAATACTTTTAATTACACTTTTCTAATACGTGTCCAGGGTCTCTGCCTGTGTCCAGCTCTGGGCTCCTCAGGGCAGGAGGGACACAGAGCTCCTGGAGTGGGTCCAGAGGAGCCTGAAGAGAGGATGGAGGGACTGGAATTGATGGAGGGACTGAAACAATGCAGGGACTGGAGGTGATGCAGGGACTGGAGGTGCTGAAGGGACTGGAGGCGACGGAGGGACTGGAGGTGATGGAGGAGCTAAAATGATGCAGGGACTGGAGATGATGCAGGGACTGGAGGTGATGCAGGGACTGGAGATGATGCAGGGACTGAGATGATGCATGGACTGGAGATGATGGAGGGACTGGAAGTGATGCAGGGACTGGAGCATCTCTGTGAGCAGGAAAGGCTGAGGGAGCTGGGGCTGTTCATCAGTGTCTGCAGGGAGGGGGCAGAGCAGGAAACAGGCTCTGCTCGGGGGTGTCCCACAATGGCACAAGAGGAAGGACAGGGACTGATGCCCAGAAGTTCCACCTGCACAGGAGGAAGAACTTCTTTGCTGGGCAGTGACTGAGTGCTGAGCAGAGGCCAGAGAGGGGCTGGAGTCTCCCCACTGGGGATATCCCAGACCTCTCTGGACATAATCCATGCACTCTGACCCTGTGGTCCCTTCCAGCTGGACCCACTCTGGGGTTCTGTGAAACTGTAGGGCTTTCTTCTTTCCTTTGGAGAGGCTGGTGCTCCTGGGAACCCTTGGCTGCCACCACTCCACCCTTATGGCAGCGACAAAGTAGTTCGTACTAAACATTCTCAAGTCTTAATGTGTTTTTAAAGTCAGTAAAGCCTGTTTTCTGTAATGTCTGCCCTACACTGTCCAGGCTTGTGGAGTGCTGGGAGCTCTGCTTTTCCTGTATGTAACCTGTCAGCTCTTTGGAGTGGGGACCGTCAGTGCACAGCAGAGTAAGGCTGTGGTTCATGACTAGAGCTTCTGATTTCTGTGGTCATACAAATCCTAATTGGAACCATATGCTCCGGCTTGTTTACTGAGAGTGCTGCAGCAAGTTTCACGAGGTGTGCTGGTGATTTATCTCCGTGACATTTATCCTGATATTCCAAAACCTGAGCGGCTTCAAATAACCCATTATAAAAGAAAAAAAGAAAATCTATTGGCTCAAAAATGATTTTTCTTTAATTCTTCAGGGGAAATTGCTTGTTAAAGGAAACTAAAAAGCAAGTTGATATATTGTATTAAATAAAGTTTTAAAACTTGGTGTCTTGCAAGTACTAGGGCTAGAGTTTTTGGTGGTTATCCTTCTGGATGGCACATACAGATTATCTTGGGTTGATACATGAGTCGAGGGATGGGTTTTTTTGCAGTAATATGGGATATTAAAGTATGGCCCATGACTTACATAAGGGATCCCATAAGGGATTTATTTTTCATAATTTTGAAAATACCTGCAGTGAACTGCTCAGGCTGTGGTGTTCTGCTGCACATTTTCTGATGAAAATGATTCAGTAATTCAGGAAAAAAGGATGATCTGTTTAGTTCCAGATGCACTGACGCCACATTATGAATGGTTTACACTCATTGTCTGGCAGGTCTCCTGGATGGGTTGGAAAGTGAATGGACAGGAGAACCTTAGCTGCATTTTGGGTTGTGGTGAGGAACACTGATAAAGCACAAAAAATTCTATGTTTCCTTACTGTTCTTTGTTAAAATTTCTTTTTCAGGTATGCTAATGGGTTAAATCCATCCCAAGCTGCATTTGTTAATAAATTACATGTTATTAAATTACACGTTAACAGTTTTCCCTTCATTGTCCTGCCAGATGTCTGTGCCTTCTTCTGCGGTGGGAGTGTTCAGACATCAGATCATTCAAATTAACCATTGCCCACGTTCAGCAGAGCAGAGGAGTTGCTTTGTCTGGTGTGTGAACCACCTTTTAATAGTTAAATTTTGTGGTTTTGTTTATTCGTTGTCATGTGTAAAGGCTAAAGAAATGAAAAGGCAATGCTGCACATTGCCTGCCTGGAGATACTGATTAGCAATCTCCATTTTCTGGGTGTTTTGTTTTGTTTTCTCCATTAGATTACTGGAGTACCAGTTCTGTGAAGGTGCCATGTTATTTTTCATTTTTTCTTTATGATTTTATTTTTACTTTATTATATATACCTTATAGGTGAAGCGAGAGTAGATGAAAGTGTGTCGTGTCCTTTGTGTTTAGTTCCCTGTTCTTTTTCACCTTTTGCTTCCTTCTTCCCCAAAATAAATGATGGATTTTTTCCTATTTTTTTAAGTGCATCTGCAAGAAAAATCTGTATTTTAACCCATCCCACAGTTAATTCCTGAAATCTAGTAGCTTTTTTTGACATGTACAAAGTGAAAGAGAAGTTTATTCATATGATACCTATTCTGTTGGGCATAGGAGGAACTACTGATAGGAGCAGCACATTTCAGTTGTGGAAGTTTTATGTCATGATTAAATTAGTTCAACCTCTGAAAGAGTTTTATCTGCCTTTCAATGATTTTGTCAGGGGAGAAGAGTAATTGCTCCAAAGCTTCAAATAAATGGAAGCAGCCTTTGCCTTAGAAAGGGAGTGGAATTTGAAAATGCAAAATGAAGAGTACATTTCCACAGTTAGGGATATGAATATGTGTGGCTGGGAGAGGGAAGCAACCTCTGCCACTAAAGTAGACAAGAGGAGCAGTGAGTTTGCTTACCTGTTAATTGCATTACATCCTTAAATCCTTAAATTGACACAGGAGAACTTCCCAAATAGAGCTTGAGGTTTTCCAATTAGCAGTAGATACTTAAATTGGCATAAATGATCTGATTTAGTGTGTGCATTGAATCTTAATCTGTGATGTCAGTCTACTCAACTGCAATGCTTAAAGAAAGAATAGTTTCTATAAGGAGCCTGCAGATGAGCTCTAATTTAATGCTGTACTTACGAGACAAGAATTCTCCTTGCAGAAAGTGACAGCTGCCTTGCCAATGCTAAGTACCTGTCCAGAGGATGGTAGATAATTAGCTACCTTGATAACTAAGTCATTAATACAAGTAGAAAGATGAGTACCTGTCTGTTTAATTCACATGGTGCAGAGGAATACTGTGCTCACAGGAGATGATGGCTGTGGGAGGTTTTGCTGTATCTCTCAGGGAAATGAAGGAAAACATAAATACATTACGAAAGTAAAACTTTCACTGGCACCAAACCTCAGAATCAGAGGAACACTTGAATCTGATTAATCTGTAATGAAAATATTTGTTTGCATTAAGATGTTTGCAGTTCTAAATTGTAGTCTTGCAGATTTGTACAGAAACTTTGGTCCTTGACTCAGATCACAGGACTATAGTTTTTATTTTCCTGTGTAATATTGTTTTTAATTCACTTGTGTGCATTTTTCTAATTGTGATTGGAATGCCAGAAGTACACTGAATGCTCAGAGTGCAAGGCAAAAATATTTTGGAGGGTAAGAGAAGCCCCATTTCAGGAAGTGTCCAAGGCCATGTTGGATGGGGCTTGGAGCAGCCTGGGCTCGTGGGAGATGTCCCTGCCCAAGGCAGGGTTTGGAATGAGGTGAGCTTTAGGGTCCCTTCCAACCCAAACCATTCTATGATAAGTGCACATACCATGAAAGTTTTGGCTATAATTAATTTTGTAATTATGAAGTACAGCTACCTTGCTGGAGCCCCAGTCCATCTGGATGTGGCTCAGTGTGTGGTTTTCTTGAACCTTGTTGGGAATGTGCTTATGAGCACATATTTACAATGTAGACTATATGGACTGAAGTCCTGATTTTAAGGGTTGATTTCAGAAATAATTTCATTTCAGCTTCTAATTGTAGCTTCTAATGAACAATTTTTATTCAAGGGGGGAAAATTTTCCTCTGTGTTTAAGCCTAAAAACTTGGAAGTCTCTCCATCTTTCTTTTATTTCTATGGATTATGGTTGTGCTTCCTTGTTTTTGTAGACCCACGGAGGAGCTAAGCTGTGCACAGAATGATCTAAGATTTAATGAGGCCTTTGACTAAAATCTTTGTCTTAAACCAACAAAGACAAACCCTTAATGCGATTATACCATCGTTATTTTTTACCTAATGTTCTAGAAGAGCCAGTGGTAATTAAATGTGTTCTGCCAATTTGTAGTTTCCAACACAAGTATGAGATTTTTACATAACCTGATAAATGGCTATTTTTCCTTTTGAATAAGCCATCAAAAACTTTTTCCGTCTTTCTGCGAAAGACTTCCCAGCCAAAGTAGAGCAAAGCCAAGCAGATCATGTGCTTAGCAGTGTATTAGTAGAAACTATTTTCACAGTTGCAGATTTAAGTTTTATTTCCTTGTCCTGAAGCCAGTTACTATTGTTGAGTAATTTGGAACTTTTATGATTGAGGTTTAAGTTATCAGTATGTGGCAGTTGTAGCATGGAGCATGAACATTCATTTTTGTGGCACTTGAGTTTGTTTGTCAATTTTTCTCTTTCAAGCGAGTGGCATTTTCCAGAGTGACTCACTTTGGGGAAAGAAAAATACTATTAACAGGAAAAGAATGTGGCACCTAGGAATAGACATCCTCGTTGAAAAGAATGGAGTTCCATTATTGAAAAATAAATTTCTGCATTACATGGAAATTCAATTATTATCTTTAGAGGAAAGTGTGAATTTTTACTTGCTTCTCAGTAGTTTGATTTTCACTTGGACCTTGAATATACCCCTAGCCTGGAGCTGTGCTGCTGCCAGGCTCTGTCAGGTGGTGTGTGGTTGATGGTGACTGTCACAGGTGAGGGGCCATGGTTCAGACCAAAGTGCTTTTTTGTGTGCTCCCAGCTGCTGTCTGAGGGGAAAGGGCTGGAGCAAGTGGGAAGAAATGGCATTTTGCTGGGTTCTGCTGTGCTAAGGGTGCTCTGCTGATGGCAGGGCAACACAGAGCAGTTCCTGAAGATGCCCATAAGAGTGCTATCAAGTTGTTGTGGTGGTGTTACAGTGATGATGAGGGGTTTTTGTAATGTCCCTTTATACCAGTTAGTGAAGCTGGAATAAGAGAGGGATGTGTGTCCAGTGTGGAACTCTCCATGTGCTACCTGAGCCATCTAGACATGGCACATTTTCCAAGGATTTAACCTTAGGAGACAGCTTAAAGTCTTCGAATCAGGCATCCAAAAGAAGCTTTGTCCAACCATTTTACTGGGAACAGCAATGGGATCCTGGAGCATAAATTCTGTTACCAGCATCATACCATACTTGGGATACAGCTTTACTCATTTAATCTGTCAACAAATATTTCAGTTTAGTAAAACTGAACATCACAAATTTAAGAGCTGAATATCTTTGTCTCTGTAAAATAAGGGGAAAGGAGTAGAGAGATGAGAGGCTGGAGAGGAGGGCACAGAAGGAAATCCCATATTGCATGAATGTCCCATATTCTCTTCTGCTCCTGCCACACAAGAAGAATGGGGATGTCATGGGGCTGGGAAGGCAGAGTAGATGTAGGGAGGATGACCCTGGTATCTCTAACCCGGGTATGATTTGGCTGCCTGGCATGAAGGTTCCTGCCTATATGTAAGTTACAGTTGTGGATGTAAACCCATTCCTGATGTGAATGTATATCCGAAAGTTAATGATAAAAAAACGTTCTGTGTTGGAGTATCATTAGGGCCTTGCTCGTGCCAAATGGAGAACATGTTGGTCTGACAGGATCCTACACATTACTTTTATTTAGCATGTTAAGCAAATGCTTTCCTGTTTGGCCTTTCTAGATTGGTCTCTAGATAGTGTTTCTTCCTTTGTGCCAAGCATTGCCCTCTTTCCCACTCCTTTTGGAGCATTTTGTGAGGTTTAAGGTAGGCTGTTAGTGGTGGAAATGCTGCAGTTCAATGGACAAATTTTCCTTGGCTGAGATCCAGACCTTGTCTTCCTTTTGTGAATATTAATAATGACAGAGTTGAGACCTTGTCACTCTTCTGCTGAACCGGGTAGGTAATAAATTTAAAAATAAGTTTCATAAGAGAATTGTGGTCAGGAACAGGACAAGGTTTGGACAAGGTTTTCTGTCTAAATGAAAAATTTCAGAATTAGTCTAACTCTGGAATGGTTAAAAGACTGAATTTTTTAGCATTCCTACTAATATTTTGGAATTTTGCTCAGCATTATAAGACTCTGTAACTGGTAAATACCCAGAGCTGTAGTCTCAGTCTGAACTGAGAATTTTTACTTTCCTGTTGGTCTTAGTTTACACAAACCCCTCACACTGAGTTGATTTTATTCTGCAGTTAACATCCACAACTAAATTAAGTCCATTTATTTCTGCCATGCACATACTTGAGTTCTGTTTTAAATAACTGCTGTAGGACTTTTAATAGGTATCTGGGGCAACATGCAAGTCTTTAGAAGGATGAAAGACTATCAATAGGCTTTCTCAGGTTGGCTTCAGCTGGCACTTTCTGATCAGGCTTCAAGCGGGTATTTAATGTTGGCTTCCCAGATTTATTTTGCACTTCAGATGCTGGGAAGGGTATGCCCTAGAATTCATCAGCAACCCCATTCCAATCAACACACAGTGGTTCTACAGGGTTGCACAGGGCTGTCAAGGGGACCCACTTTTTTTCCATCCTGATTCTTGTAGTCACTGTCCTGTGTCATTTCTGTCCAGAGCAGGCAGAGTCTGCACAGGTGAGATGTCCTGGTGGATCCTCACACCTGGTAGTGTGGCTGACAGGTTTTAGGATGGCACAACAGCCATGTCTTGCACAGGGGTTTGCTTTTTGCTTTTTATTTTCTTTAGGATATTTTTGGTGCTTTTTCCCCCTTATTTATCTTCTTTTAGTAAACTGGAGAGTAGGAAACTTTGGTCTTGCATTTCCTGGGAGACTGTTGGCACCCTCACCACCCATACCTGCTCCATCTGAAGTAACCAAGTTAGTTCTCTGTCCCTCAGGCTGTGTTGTCAGTGTGTAAGCACTGCTTTTACATTAGTTTAACCATTATAAACCCTGGAAGTGTCCAAGGCCAGGCTGGATAGGGCTTGGAGCAACCCAGGGTAGTGGAACGTGTTCCTGCCTGTGGGAGGGTAGTGGAATGAGGTGGTCTCCAAGGTCCCTTTCAACCCAAACCATTCTGTGATGTCTGTCATACAGATAGGTAAGAACCCTTGGGGAAAGGCAGATTTTTAAATTCTTTCAAACCTTTAGAACCTTTTAGTTTTCAGCAGATCTGAATTAGGGCTTAAATGAACTAGGACTTTGCAACTGGTTCTTGCTGTACCAGCCATGTCATATCTGCCTGAATACATTGCTTTGTGTAGTGAGATTCCAAAGAAGTGGGGAGGAAGGTTAGCCAGTAGGATATGAAAGATGTGAATCATTTGTTGAGAACCATCCTAGCTATTTTTCTCTGTATGTGCATGAGGATAATAATGTATTACAGTTACCAGGCTTACAGACTTCTGTTCTGGACTGGCAAAGCTTTTAAACACAAATTTAACTAGAGACTACATGTTTAAAGGCTTGTCTCTTTTTTCCAACTGCATAAGCTGGTCTTATAATGCTCTTTGAATACTTTGGTTTTGAAGTTTTTGTGTAAGCATCTCAGAATCTGTGCAGTTCTTTGTTGAAAGAGAGCAAAACCTGAGGATTGCCATTAGTCATAGAATTACAGAGGGGCCTTAAAGCTCATCCATTCCCACCTCCTGCCATGGGCAGGGACACCTTCCACCATTCCAGGTTGCTCCAATCCCTGTCCAGCCTGGCCTTGGACACTTCCAGGGATCCAGGGGCAGCCACAGCTTCTCTGCCCAACCTGTTCCAGGGCCTGCCCACCTTCACAGCCCAA
>JAWWEE010000085.1:71226155-71236889 GCA_035221455.1 Xenops minutus | reverse complement strand
CCTGGCCTTGGACACTTCCAGGGATCCAGGGGCAGCCACAGCTTCTCTGCCCAACCTGTGCCAGGGCCTGTTCACCCCCAACAAACAGGAATTCCTTCCTAAGCGAAGAATTTCTTTGTAGATGACAGTGGCCAGCTCTAGGATGTTGCTCTGCATTGCAGGGGATGTTAATTTATGGCTACAGCAGAGAATGGTGCTGGTTCTGGGATCTGATTATGCACAGAGACATCGTGTGCTCCTGCAGCATTTCAGTAGCCTCAGTGGGAATCTTTTGAGACGAAAGCCTAAAATTTCAACCTCTTACCTTAATGAAGAGTGCTGAGTGGTGGATACTGAGTGCTTGAAGGGAAGAAAGGGCACTTCTTGATCATGCTCTGAATTTGTAAGGTGGACGAATTAGAGGAGTATTTAATTTTTCCTAGTATGCCGAGTGGATTTTATTGGGGTTTTTTTATGCAATTATTTTGAAAACAGTTAGAAAACCACAATCAGAACAAATGCATGGTCACAATTTTAATCATTTGAAGAAGAAAGATTGTGTAACATTCCAGTTGTAATCCAGATATGTCATGTGGCACAGTGCAATGCAAAGCACCTTGATGTCTGGTAGGAATATTGAGATGAAATGTCCCCAGCCACTTCCAGTCCTGAGAAAATACATGACATATTTTAGATGAAACAGCTTAAAGCTCAAGATGTAATATCAGAATTTTGTCATATCTAGTTATTTAAATAATACTACAAGGACCTTGTATTTCTGTGGTCAACTGCAAACACTTGATTCTTTTGTGTTAAGTGCTGTTTCTTACAGAAAAGTGTAGCAAGTGGAACAAAATAACTCTAAAGGAAACTATTCTACCAAACAGAGAACACAATTAGGGTCCAAATACAATGTTTAGAACTCCATTGGATTTCTACAGTGCAAGGGCAAGCCAGATAAAGTGATGTGCATGAGAAATTACCTATATGAGAAACTTGTATTTTAGAACAACTCATATTTTCCCACCTCTGAAATTATGTAAGTACTAAGTAATAAACATTCTTTTGGATTGGAAAGGCTCTTCTTGTAGAAAAAGTAGTTGTAAATCTAGAAGTACACTTCTGAAAACTTATGTATTCTCTTTATCCAGAGGATTTTCTAGGAAGCTGTGTGTTCTAGTATGGAATATGTACTAAATTCTATTGCAAGGGCTTGTTTCCAAACATCCATGTCAAACAGCTGATCAGAGGAAGTGAAACAGCTACTTTAAACTCTATGTCACCTGCAATCTAGTGGAGGAAAAAGTAAAAGTTCCCCTTCCTAATAGTACATTGAAGACAATCAGCTACCTGGCCTATGCTTACGAAGCCAGATAACTTGAAATACCAAGTGTCTTGAACAATGATTTTATTCTTGATGCTTGATTGAGCTCGTTAGACCAGGATATTCTTCTGTCAGTGGGAGCGAAAGCCAAATGACTGTTTATCCTGCTGAAGGAAGTGCTGCTTTTCCAGTCACCACGTGGAGAGCCAAGACAGAGAGACCCTGCATTTTGTCGAGACATGGAGCAGCTCTCTTATGAGGAAAGGCTGGAATTATTGGGATTGCTCAGCCTGGAGAAGACTCCATCCTGGGAGACCTGATTGTGGTTTTCCACAGGGGAAAAGAACTGCAAGAAAGATGGAGAGAGACTATTTACAAGAGCATGGGCTATTTACAAGACAGGACAAGGAGGAATATGGCTTCACACTGACAGAGAGTACGTTTAGATTAGATAGCAGGAAAAAATTCTTCCCTGTGAGGGTGGGCAGGCCCTGGCACAGGTTGGGCAGAGAAGCTGTGACTGCCCCTGGATCCCTGGGAGTGTCCAAGGCCAGGTTGGACGGGGCTTGGAGCAACCTGGGCTGGTGGAAGGTGTCTCTGCCCATGGCAGGAGGTGGAATGAGGTGGTCTTTAAGGTCAATTCCAGCCCAAACCACTCTGGGGTTCTTTCTGTTTCTCCATTTGGCATAGTAAGTTATCTGTAAGTTTCCTCAATAATCCAATTGTTTAGTCTCAAGAAAACAAATGAACACCAACAAATTTGTGGTTGGACTTGATGATCTTGGAGGTCTTTCCAACCACAATAATTCTGTGATTCTGTGAAATCTGGAGTAGTTTTTTTGAATTATAAAACCTACCCAATCAAGCAGAATTCATTAATAGAATAGTGGTGAGCATAGGACTGCACCAAGCAGACAGATTCCCTTTCTGAAATGAATAAGGGACTTCATTGCTACCAAGTCTGACCTTACTCGTGATTCTCCATGGATTTTCCTGCTGCCAGACATTTAGTGGAATGAATCAGATGACTGTAATGAGAAAGCTTTTGGGGTGACTTTTATTCAACCTCTTTAAATTGTCTTGTGATCAAGAAGAGGAGGCAAAGTGGTCTTCCATTGGCTTTTTCAGAAGCAGTGTTGGTCTTCCAAGGTCTCTCTCAAACAGCCTATGGACCATCTGCTCCCAGAGTTAAATCTAAGATCTGCACAATGTCTCGTGGCAGGTCTGCTGTTTCAGCTCATCTCAGGAATAGTTTTGTGGTCGTTGGGTGGAGTTTGCCAGCATGCCTAAACATAATCCCACTTTGCTGTGGAGAAATCTTTACTGGTTTCAGGCTTTTCTGTTCTCCTTCAGTTCCTCTCTTGTTTTGGGGCATTTTGTGTGCTGTCTTTTCTTTTAAAAGTTATATTGGGGATTTGCTGCAAAAACATCATCCCCCAGGTAGTGTTTGTTGTTTCTAGGTCCAAGCAGCCCAGGAGAGGGACAGAACCTATAGACCATCTGATTTTTGTCACAGTCGTTCTTGGACAGGAGTCACATGTAATCTAGGTTAGAGAACTGCTTGTTATGTAAAGGCTTTATGCAATTGGAAGTGCAGCATTTTACATTTTTGCAATTAAGAAAGCTGTCCTGAAATAGTCTTAGCCTAGATGGAAAATGTGCTCATTAGCCACGTTCCTATTCTTGCCCAATGTTCTGTTTAATTTTTCTGTAACCTTTTAACTTACTGTGACTGCTGTCACTGCATTTTTTTGTTATAATTGCTGTATTGATTCAAATTGCTTATTAATGAAGATTTATATAAATTTTTCCCTTTCTGAGATATATTTATTTTCCCTATCCCAATTTCTAAAACACTCTGAAGCTTTGCAAAAGTTGTACTGTTTCCCAAATAAACAATTTTGAACTGCTGTAGCAGTCACAAAACAAAGTCCTGGTGACAGCACTTGGTGCAGCACTTGGTGCAGCCGAGTGATTTAATTGCAGCATTAAAATGAACAAATGCAGGGAAAGCTATTGTGTGGCTGGTCTGGGTGTGTTTGCCATTTATGCTGGTGCTGCTTGATGAATAGAAAATACATTATGTTTAATATGGGTCCTCAAGGGACTGTGGAAGTTTACTAAATCAGTTCATCAAGTGATATGAAGAAAACAAGCAGTAGACTGTTAGTCTTGTCTCTTCCTGCACAGTTTTCCTGTTCCCTTGGTGCACTCTGTCCACTTGCAAAAGTCTTTCAGAACTGGAGGCAAACTTATTTTGAACAATATAGAGGCAACAAAATGCAGTAATTTCTAGAATAGTCAACTAAAGTGTTATAAACGTGTTCCTATGTAGCCTGTCTAGTCAGGTTAATGATTTGTCACATAGTGTGTGGCTACTTGTGGAATTTTTGTCCTTGCTAAATAGAAAACGTTTATCTTTGCCATTTGGCTTCTCAGTATTTTCATTGGAAGAAGAAAAAATAACCTTGTGAGCTTTTGCAGTTTGTGTATTGGAAAATAATGTGTTCTCAATCACTCTTACAGTGTTTCTCTTCCTGTCTTTTTAATAGCATCTTTTTTTCCCCTCTGTGTTTTGCACTCTCTCTCCCCACCACAGACACCACCAGTCTGCTCAAACTCATGGCATGCTTAGATATTTGGAGTAATTTTTTAAGTCATTTCAGTATCTTATTGGTATGTCAAGAACTGGCATATTTGCAAATTGCAGAAGTCAATTTGTAAAGCATATAAACTGTGTAAAAGTTTTCTTCGGCACATATTTGGAGCTCTCCAGTTAATTAATTTTAAATTAAATTTTCACTGTGGTTTGGCATGTACTTGAAACAAGTGCAGCGCAACTCCTAAAGATGGGTAGTAAATACTAAATACTTACTGCACTTTATGCACAAGTAAATCCCTTTCTTGTAGAATTGACGTTTTCCCTGTCACTGTGTCCTCCTTAGAAGGCAGGCTTTGAAAAGAAGTAATGACTGTATAAATTAAAATGTATAGTTCTGTCTGGTTAGTGTGGGTGTTGTGCTAGACAGAATTCCTTATGGAGTGTGGTGTCCATTATAGGATCGTCATTGTATCCTTTCCCAAGCGTAGGAAGGGATTTTATAATCTGCTGGAATGCCAGATGCTTTTAACTAGAATTAAAAGTGGTCCATGATCCATAAAATAGAATGATGTGTGGGTGTCTTATCATTAAACTCTTATGGCTGCATGAGAGGTGTGGGAGGAAAGAAAAGCATGGGATGTAGTAGTGGATTATATTGTACATTTTGTTTTTCCAATTTATTCTGAATGTATCTTGGAATCCTTTAATTCACACTTTTCCTCAAACAAATTAATACTGTGTGTGCTTAAAAGTATATTAATTAAAAAACATCTTCTTTTTGTTTTGGCTTGGGTTTTTTGGGGGGGCTTTGTTTCAAATGGTGATTAATAGCTATTTGAGGTTCATGGGCTCTACTTGAGCTTGTATGGCATATTTACTCAAATTCACACTGATTTTAGGTATTTGAGTTAGAACTGAAGCTTCTACTGTTGTAACTGCATTGGGACATTCCTTATTGTGGAAGCAAGTGTTTCTGTAACTGCTGATGCTTTACTTAAACTCAAGCAAGAGAAGCTTGCCTTAGCTGTAATTGTATCTACAGTGAGGATTCCTAGATGTGAAATTAATGTAAAATTTTAAAAATTAAAGGCATGCATCACATCAGTGACACCACTGGAGCTCTGTAGTCCAGATATCGACAACTACCAAAAATCAGGATTTGATGTGGGTATTGAGTCTTGTGGGACAATCTAAAACTGCTGCATCTCTCAAAAAATTCCTGATTTCCTCCTAAATCTTCTGACCCTTCCTTTGAAGGCTGTAACTCCAAAGGCAGCCTCCTGCTGAGCCTGGGATGTCCCACCCTTGAGGGTACTGGAGTACCCAGGACTTGTAGGTCGTCGTGGTCAAGAGGAATGACAAAAGTCGGAGGTTCCACAAAGGTTTATGAAGTTTTATTAGTGAATTACACTTACTTGGCCCAGAAATTGGTGTGTTAGTCCCTGACCTACTATATGAGCACACGGCAGTGGGGTTTGATGAGAGGGGTGGGGTAGAAGGAAAGAGACAGAGAGAGATTAAAGACAAGGAGAAAGAAAGGAAGCAAGAGAGATCACCAGTCCTGGTTCCAGTGTTGATCCAGTGTAGTTAATTAGCCAGAGTCTGACCTTCTCGTGGTGCTCCCTTAACACCTTCATGTCTTTGCAGCCTCTTTGAGGAGCTGTCTACTTCAGATTCTTCAAAAAACCTTTTACTGTTGGTATTTATACCTTTAGCAAGCTGTTCCTGGGTTATTTTTGGCTTGACTCAGCCTGGTTTAGCATTGAACTTGCCAAAGCTTCTGTACCTTTTTCGTGACTGCTTTGGAAAAAACTTAATCTTTTTACATTTAATAGTGTCCTTTCCCTGCAGTTGAGTCACGGTCCTTTTTTTTTCTGTTTGGGGTCTCTAATACCTGATCCATGCCCTCTCTGAGTCCTCATGTGGTGACTTTAAGTTGTTTTATTGCCATCTAACAATTCATAGTCTGAGCCTGTTTTATTACCTGTTTCTTAATCTTTTGGGTAAGTGCTATGCTGAACTTGCTAACCAGGATAATTAATTCCTCTTTGATGAGAAACATGGAAACTGGAAGAATAGTTGGAATGTTTTATAGTTAATGGACTTCAGTTATGAATTATGGACATGCCTATGTGGGAGACTACTGGGGGTTTTGGTTTTTGGGGAAAAAAATCAGATCGTAGAATCCTGGAATGATTTGGGTTGGAAGGGACCTTAAGGATCATCCCATTCCACTCCCTGCCACAGGCAAGGACACCTTCCACCAGCCCAGGTTGTTCCAAGCCCCATCCAGCCTAGCGTTGGACACTTCCAGGGATGGGGCAGCCACATCGTGACCTTGAGCAAAAAGTTTTCCTTGTCTGCAAATGAAGGGAAAGTAGATATATGGGAGGTTTCAGCAGAATTTACTCTCAGCTGGAAGGAAAATCTGCATCAAATTAATTCCATCAAGAATGGGAGACGTTTTTAGGCACCACAGCAGTTGACAGTTGTTTGGTACCCACTAGTTCTGTGTGTGGATGTGTATGTATATAGTAGAAAAACTATATAATACGAACAAAATATAGTGACTATACAGAAGATATATAAATTAATAAGTATATATGATCCAGTATATTGTATCAGTGTATTTAATGTTTATATAAAAAAAATACACCATTCAGTTATCAAAATACCTAGATATAAAAATTAAAAATGCAAAAATTATATATGAGTGAATTGTGACGTAGTACATTATATGATTACAGCATATACTTAGCAGTCATGGGATAATGTATAGGATTCCCACTTCAGGTAGTTTTGTAAGATATATATACAACACATATAAATACAGCACATGTAAATATATTAAATATAAGTATGAAATATAGTTAATACAGAATATAAAAGTAGTACTAGGATGAAAACTTTTTGCTTGCATGATTTCAAGTTTATCAGTTTTATCTAACTCACTACTGTCTTCTGAGTCGAGCCTCTGTCGTTTATATTTATGGAACTAATTCTCCCAGCAATCGTCATTGTCAGAATTCTGTCAAGTGAAGGTCTGTCTTTTTATATGTCCATACAATTATATGTGTATAATTAGATCTATTCTATATATCTATATAATTAGATAGCTTTATTTGTATATACGTGTGTATGACTGTACACAATGTGTGTAATCTATTCCAGGGTATATATAATCTGCTCTGACTCTTCCTCAGTGGCTCAGAGATCTAGAAGATTGGAGCATTAGCTCTGGAACAGCTCATGCTCAGGCCAAGGGCATCAGGAGTTAAATGCTCATTTTAAGTCTAAAATTCTCATTCTCACAGATAGAGGAAACAGAGGAAATAACATCCCTGAAGCTTGGCTAAAATTATGCAATCATTTGACATTGCAGCTAGGAATAAAATTCCAGTGTCCTGATCTTTATCCTCATGTTTTAACTGCTGGGCCTCGCTTCAAGGTTAATGAAACATGCTGTTTGGTTGTGATAACGTGTGCAAGATTCCCTCTTACCAAACAATGTCAGGTGATGTTATAAGGTGCATATACAGCATGTAGGTGTTTCTCATTGTCTGGTCTTGCAAATGGTAATAATGGTTTTACCATTACCATTTTACATAATAATGTGACCATTTTAATAATGGTCACAAGGCCCTGTTGTCAGCTCCTACCAAACAGGTTGGCAGCACTGGTGATTTTGATTCTGAGTAATGGTTGTGGGAATATGGGGTCAGTTCTGTCCTGGAGAAGAAAAGGCTCCAGGGGCACCTGAGAGTTCCTTGCAGTGCCTAAAGGGGCTCCAGGAGAGCTGGAGAGGGACTGGGGACAAGGCATGGAGGGACAGGACACAGGGAATGGCTTCCCAATGCCAGAGGGCTTGCCTCGGGTAAGTTGCAATTGCCAAGTTGCTTCCACAGAGGTGAGATCTGCATGGACATCTGGAGGCAGGGGTGCCATGTGTCACCCTTGAGGGCAGTCCTGTTGCCCAAATTGGCTTTTTTAACTCGCAAGTTGTTCTCATGCACAATGAGAATTGCACTGAATGTTACATTAAAAAGTTAGATTAGATTCTCCTTCTCAGGCCTGGCCATACCCCTGTTGTGGATGATGGCAGAGAGGCAGTCATAGGTTGTCCTCAGTGTTTTCTAACTGTGCCCTCAGAGAGCAAACTCCTTCCCCTTCATGGCTTGAATCTATTACAAAATCCTTAGGAACAGCAAAAGCCCAGAGGCATCCCTTGCCCTGTGGTAAAAACATTTTTGGGTACTGAAGATGAAACATTTTGGAACTGAGTGTGCATGCTAGAGACAAAATAAAGTGCCTCTAAATGCAAATTTTCATATAAATTTGAATCTTCGTGTAATTTATTCCATAAATTGGCAAATCAGTATTTGGAACCAAAACTTTCTCAATACATTATATGTAATTTTAGTATTTAATAGTAAAGTTGATGAGTGTTAGCACATGTTTCTATATAATTTCAGTGTTAACTATCAGTTTTTGCTGGGAAAAAATATACAGGCAGAGTCAGTAATACTTAGTCAGCCTTTTTCTCCCCCCATAGTGTTGTGTTTTTGCAGTCAGCAAATTTGATACACCAAAACCCCTTCCCAGCAGCATTCCCTCCACACTGGCCATCTACCCAAAAGTCAGGGAATTTAACTGGTATGAGATTCATAAGAGGACTTCAAACAGGATCTCGTGTGCTGCAGCTCTGTGTTGTTGGTTTGGATCCAGCCATGGTGTCTGGTGACAGAAACGTGTTCCTGTCTGATGCCTCTGGAGTTGATGTCAGTTCAGAGAGCGAAGCCAAGGGGCAGGTGCTGACATAAAACAGCTCATCAGCCTTGGCAGTAACTCACGTCCTGCGCTCGCTGGTGAGCAGGGACACCAGGTTCTTTCAGCTGAGGAGGCATTTTCTGCTAGTCGAGATAATGAAAAATGTTGCCTGTAGCATGCTTGTTCTGGGGATAGGACTTCATTCTTCAGCACCGCCGTGTGCCTCAACGCTTCATCATTAAAACTGCCATTTTAATAATGTGCATATGGCTGGAGCTGGTACTGATGCCTCAAGATAAGCTTATATAGCACTTTCTGTAGTGAAATCCAGTTTTCAATGGCTCATAATTTTTTTTTTTTTTTCAAACTTCAGTTGTTTGTGATGAAACTTTTCATGCTGAGTATCTTCCTTAGGCTCTTTTTTTCAAAAAAAAATTATTTTTTTTTATGGCATTGCTTTAATTGAAAACAGTTTTTCTGTTTCTGAGAATGAGGTTAGGGAAAAATGTTACTTAACCAATGTTGAATTCTTACATCTGTTTTATTGAGGAGTTTTAGGGCCTTCATGCCTTGGAACAGGCTCTTGAGATTTGGGGAGGGGGGCTTAGGGGAATGAAGCTGTGGATAGAGATGTGCCATTTACAATCCCTCTTAAAGTTTACTAAATCTGGCCAAGTTACAAGGTCCCGAAACTTGCCATTCACATACATTGAGCAGAAACTTGCTGAAAAACTGGCAGCAAAATTGTCTGAATTTTGAGTTTTCCTGAAATGTGTTCCACAGAATGTCGTGCCAGTGAGGCTCAGGACTCAGCACCCGTCGTGAAGTCCATGAGCCTTTTCCAGCATCCAGGGGGGACTTTTCCTGCTCTTGCTTCATCCAGTTGCTGGTGGACCGGGTTTCAAGCATGAGAATTAACAGTCAGGGATTTCCTCTTCCTTGGTGCAGCAGGTAGTGTACAGGAAGTGGTTATCTTGCTGCTTGACAAAACGTTACCACTTAGAGCCAGAACAGTGGTGGCATGGACTGGGGTGGATTAAACAACATGCCCATTGCACAGGGGAGAGGTGGTGTGCTCCAAGGAGCGTGAGCAGATCTTCTCAGGATATGGGTGGCAGCCAGAACACTCCCAAACTGTGCAACTCCAAGTTTTCCAGCTGTACTCGCATTAGGAGTTCTGTTTAGTTGTCTTTAAATGCTCTCCTGAAGGCTTTGATAGAGAAGCTGGTTGGAATTGCTGGAGGTACCCGTACTCAGGTGCTTCCCAAGTTTGGAGGAGTGAAGGTAAGGTCTGGGAGAGAAGCAGCAGGTCTGAGCTGACTTTTCTGTGCTAGCTATTCCTTCTAAGTTTTGTATGGGATCTTTATCTGCCACATGGGCTGCAGGTTGGAGAAAGGAGCAAGGCATTTATTTAAGAGAATCCCAGGATCACTGAGGTGGGAAAAGCCCTCCCAGCCCATGTAGCCCACCCTGTGCTCGATCCCCACCGTGTCCCCCAGCCCAGAGCACTGAGTGCCATGGCCAGTCATTCCTTGGACATCTCCAGGGCTGGGCACTCCAACCCTCCCTGGGCAGCCCCTTCCAAACCAGTCTATTTTAGTAGAAGGAAGAGCATGAAGAGGCTTGGGAGGTGCTGAGTTTTGGCTGTTGAGACCTAATTCAGTGGTGGGATGGAAGGAATAATGAAAGCTGTGACCAGGAGAGGTTCATCCTGGCAGAGCTGGGTCCAGCAGTTCTGCTCATCAGTCCTGTTGGAATTCATGCAGTGAATTCACCCATTATCTCACCTGCTCCACTGGAGTTGCTTCATTCTTGCCTGATTAAACACAGAGGGGAGCTGAATTTTGCCATGGTAAAGCTGATCTCTTTTGTTTCCCCAGTACTGGACTTCATCAAATCAGAGAATGGTTTGGGTTGGAAGGGATATTAAAGCCTATCCATTCCCACCCCCTGCCATGGGCAGGGACACCTTCCACCAGCCCACATTGCTCCAAGCCCCGTCCAACCTGCCCTTGGACACTCCCAGGGATCCAGGGGCAGCCACAGCTTCTCTGCCCAACCT
>JAWWEE010000085.1:71199469-71215817 GCA_035221455.1 Xenops minutus | reverse complement strand
CCCTGGGCTGGTGGAAGGTGTCCCTGCCCATGGCAGGGGTGGCACTGGATGGGCTTTGAGGTCCCTTCCAACCCAAATCACTCTGAGATTCTGAGACTTTTATTCTGCCTGGGAGGGGAATCAGCTCCCTGATTTTATGTGCAAACCTGGATCCAAGTGCTCTGTGCAACTGCACAGTTACACCAACAAAGGGGGTGTCTTGCCCACCCTTCCTTCTGTTCCTGCAGTTGGAAATTCAGAGCAGGTACCATAAATACCCACAGAAATTTCCCTTGATGCCAGAGAAGGATAAATTAGAGGGAAATGGGTTTATTCAGGGGGAAAATGCACAGCACACAGGAAGGTCAAGGCCTACTGGCAACTAGAATTCAGAAAAAAAATAAACCCAATCATTTTTGCACATGTGATATACAGAGGTATTAAAAATAAAACTCTTTGTAGCTCCAGAAGAACTGGGAAAAGGCAAAGCAGTGCATTGAGGGCTGGAATGAGGTGGGGGAGGATGCAACAGTGGGAATCTGAGAAGGAAAACATGGGTGGCTGTGGGGAAAGCCAGACAGGAATCACCTCTGTGGAGCTAAGGGCATAGAACACTGGAATTCCTATCCCAGGGAACTAAGACTAAAAACACCAAAACAAAAAATCTCTCAGCAATAAGAGAGAAAGCAAGACTTGCAGAAGTGTTTTGGGAGGGACAAACTTGCCTAAATCAGAGCAAAATCAGGTTTGGGCCACAGAAATCTGTGGTTCAGGGTGTGATAAACTCAGCTGGGGGGATCCAGTTTGATGTCTCTGCTCTGAAACAAGAGGAGTCCCCTCTGGATTGCAGCCCTGGCTCAGGAACAACACTTGGATCAGAGACTGCACCCTGAAACTGGAATGCTCCAATGTGGCCAGCACTGCCCCACAACCCACCAGCTTTATGGAGAGCTGCAGGCTGGGGCTTCCTCCAGATTTGGACCATAAAACCCTCCAGAGGAGCAGCCTGTGAAGATCCCACCAGCTCCAGCATTCCCACATCGTGTGGAAAGACCATTGAGAAGGAATTCTGAATGTATGAGTAGGTACAGCACTGAAACCTCCTCCTTGAATGGGAACACTCACCTGAAATAGTTTAAAAATTATTTTAAAACATCCCTTTCAGATACCAAGCTCCTGAACTCTCTCAAACACATTCATTTCACCAAGTAGGAAATAAAAAGCTTGGACTTTTCTCTGCTTTGCCCAAGCCTTGCTCAAACTTGTTATTGCCTTGCCCTAACTTAGGAAGTTTTGCTCCTGAATGCTGAGAGAGAGGGAAGAGAAGATCAGGACACCCATCAACACTCTTCTCACTTGTGAAAACTCTGCATTCTTTGTTACATTCTTTGAATTCAGAAAGAACAAAGGTGCTTTTTTTTGTTAAAGAAGAGGAAGAAATATAAAGAAAAAGATTATACATAAAAAAGCTCTGCCTATAATAGCTGTATTAGGAGATACAGGGATTCTTCTGAACAGTCTGGAAAGTTCTCCCCACCTCTGGTTTCAGGGCAGGATGATCCTCCTGAGTGGCACCAACTGTAGGAACCACCATCCACACACCAATCAGTGTCTGGGAATTCATGAGGCTGGAAAAGCCCTCCAAGACCATCCAGTCCAACCATCCCCCAGCACTGCCAAGGCCACCACTGACCATGTCCCCAAGTGCCACATCCACAGGGCTTTCAAACCTCTCCAGGGATGGGGACTCCACCCTGCCCTGGGCAGATGTGCCAGGGCTGGACAGCCCTTTCCATGGAGAAATAATTCCAAGTACCCCGTCTAGACCTCCCCTGGTATAACTTGAGGCCGTGGCAACTCTCCACCCTACCCAAAGAGGAATTAAGCAGTCTATTCAATTAAAACAATCAACCATTGTTTGGGCACTGTATATAAAAGAACAGAACTTGCAAACATATAAAGGATTCTCACCACTGGCATTTTTTAAAGCAACATTTCAACCAAAGGAAAAATGCTTCCATCACCTCGTGGAAAAGGCAGCCTGCAGTGAAATAAATATCTCTTTTGTATCAAAGCGATTCCCAGCCCCTTTGATAAATCTCACCACTGCCGAGTTGAAACAACCCCATGAAGGGCTGAAAGAATCATCTAAATGCATCTGAACAACTCTGTTTGTTCTGTATTCCACAGCTCCTCGCACAGCCCCGCAGAGCACTCGCATTAGTCTTTAAAAATAGTATTAAAGGCCGTTTCCGTCTATTTAAATTATGTCTATTCTCATTGAAATGAGCTGCTAAATAACAAGCTCCGTGCCATCATTATGCTGGAGTGTGTGGCTGCGAGAAATACACTTCAAACAAAACAAATTAAGGAACCTGGAAATTGCTGCAGCACAGCAAGGACATATTTTTGGGCAAAAGTAAACAGAGAGCAATGGCAAGTCATCAAAAATATGATAACAAACCACCTCTACTTAGTGCACAGAGCAATGGTATGTCTGGAAGAGCTCATTTTACATTGTGAGGGCTTTATTTATAGAGCAGAGTATAAAATTTGCCTTCCTTAACTGGAAAGGGACTAATTACCTTTCCATGGCCCAGTTTGTCACCCCAGCAGTTCCCAGGGGGTTCCTTGGAGCAGGACACCCGGAGCTCATCCCACCACACAATCCCTCTTGCACAGCCATCCCTCCTGAAGGACAGGATGGCCAGCTCTCCTGGAGGGTGTGTTGCCATCAGGGGCAGCCCTGGAGGTGTGGGATTCACGGCAGCTGGGTGGGATAAAACAGAAACACCAGCAGAGCAATGATTGCACAAAGGCTGGTGCTTAGAGTTCACCCCCCGTGCTGCCACCACACACTTTTCCCGGATTATAAAGAATATTAGGATTGACCTCCATAGGAGTCAAAGCTCAGAGGAACAAAGTCTGACTGTGTTGACTGAGAATCCTAGAATGACAGAATCCCAGACTGGTTTGGGTGGGAAGGGACCCCAAAGCCCATCCAGTGCCACCCCTGCCATGGCAGGGACACCTCCCACCAGCCCAGGGTGCTCCAAGCCTTGTCCAACCTGGCCTTGGACACTCCCAGGGATCCAGGGGCAGCCACAGCTTCTCTGCCCAACCTGTGCCAGGGCCTGGCCACCCCCAGTGTAAAGAATTTCTTCCTAATCTGTCATCTAAATGTCTCCTCTTTCAATTTAAAACCATTTCCCCTTGTGCTGTGACTGTTTGCCTATGTAAAAAGTCAGTCTCCATCTTTTTTAAAAGCCCCCTTTAAGTTTAGCCTTTTCTGTTTCCACTGGGAATTCCTAGACCATAGAGATCTGTGCAGATGTTTACCAGTTTTTATTGAAGCTGGTAAAGGTTCTATGAACAGAAATCTGTTCTGTTTTAGCTTCCAGCTCTGGCACAGAGTATATTGTGAATATGAACAAACTGCTCTTGCTTTGAGGGATGTCAGACGATATGACGTGGTGTTACCACCACTTAACCCGTGAAACTCCCCACCACACACCTCTGAAATCATGATAGCCTTGACCTGTGCACATGTGTCCTTCATGCCAAGGACAGGAGGAGTGAGAGATACTCCACCTTCATGCCAAGGAACTAAACCTGGGAGTTTGGGGTGTGGGGTTTGGAAACATGTGAGTTCTCAGCATATTGGTTCCAGAGAAGATATTGTAGCTGTTCCGCTTGCAGCGGCTCTTGGGATCACATTCCTTTGTAGTGAAAGCCATTTGGACAAACAGAATAGCTTTTTGAAAAAAGATGAGTGTTCTGTGCAGGTACAGGGATCTAACTGTGGGGACAACCTCAGCTTTTTGGCACAGCTGAAGCTCCATGAGACCCTATTAGTGTTTATGACCACTGGTGATGGGAGTCATGAAGATTTTTATTTCCTCCTCACCGTGGTGTCTGTATCAAATATTTCACCCAGAGATTTTTATAAAGTTAATGATGAATGATAAATGTATTTGTTAAAGATTGTCTTTTTTTTTTTTTTATTTCAGATAATACTGCTTTTTCTTCATCAAATCCACATGCTTTCCAGATTAACTTTAACAGTTTATACACAGCTTTGTGTGAGCAGCAGAAGTCTGATCAGGCCACTCTCCTGTTATACATGCTTCTGCACCAGAACAGCAATGTGCGGACGTATGTGTTGGCACGGACAGACATAGAAAATCTGGTAAGTCTTGCTCTGCCTGCCTTACTCTCATCACAAGGGTTGGTTCTGGAAGCTTGGGTGTCACCAGCTACCAGTGGTGTTCTGCAGTAGGGGTAGGAGGTCCTGTCTCGCTTTTTCACCAGTTCTAGCTCACTTATTCATTTTGTTCTGTCATCTCAGGAGTGTGATGCTAAACACGTCACTGCAGTAAAGGGTAATACTGATAAAGCTACAGGGCTGTCTTGGATTCCCTCTTTGTGCCACTGTTGTGATCCAGGTCAAACCTGCTCACTTCTGATCATGGTGTAAAGAAACTGGTGGCAGGTATAATTCTATTCATTATTTTATCTCTTTCAGATATTGAGGCCAAAAAGTTGCATGAGCTTACTGTGTGCATTCAGGAATAACAGTTAACAAAATGAGCTGTAACTTGACTAACATGCCAAATGTCTTACAGGCTTGACCTGAGACTGAAACTCCTCATGGAGCAGCTCACAGATTTTATAGAAATACAGCTGTAGTGAGTTTTTAGCCACTTAAATAGGATTGTGGTTAATGGGCAATATAACAGACACCTGGTACCGTTTTTGTAGGTTATAAATTAGCTTATGCTCCCCACTTTAGTCATGTCACAAACCACTTTAACAAATCTTACTTATTAAAAAGCATTCCTTTAATAAGATAATGGCTGTCTAGGGGGATTGGTAACGGAACAGAGAACCCTTTCCATTTTAATATTTGAAATCTTGCCAGGTAATTAGATCCCTTGCCTGTTTGATGGCAGATATGGAGCGAGTTTGGTTCCAGTCCAAGTTCCAGCAGATGTATTGCTAAAATCAGAGTTGATAGACGCCACTGTTGGCAACCTGGGGGGAGGTGGTTGATCCTGGATTGATTCAAGACTGAACTCCTGTGTCGTCTGCTGCGGATTATCTAGGCAAGGGCTGAGTCATTTTGCATAAATTCTGTGAACAAATGGTCGTGTATAATTTTTGGGGCTGTTAGTGTGCGATATGAGAAGCTTAACAGCTGCTAACCATGGCAATTTGCTGTGTCTTTAGAATCATCAAATAGAATCCCAAAATCTTTTGGGTTGGAAGGGGCCTTAGAGCTCACCTTGTTCCAGCTCCCTGCCATGGGCAGGGACACCTTCCACTACACCAGGTCACTTTAGGGAAGCAAAGGTCGTGTGTGTGTTTTTTTATAATTGTGATGTCTGATATACATTAAAACTGCCAGAAAAACCATAAGGTGCACGTGTCAAAACAACTCCAGATGCAGGTACTCAGATGCTCTGCAATGTGGGATATTTTCATATATTATCACCTAAAAAAAACCAAATCAGAAAATCCCAGGATTATCAGCAACCTTTAACACTTTTTGGGAAAAGCTGAAAAAATTCAGAAAAGTATCACTGAAAAGTCAACATTTTTTTTTTTGGGGTGGTGGGTTGGTTTTTTTTTCCAATACCAACATTGGAAACTCTCTGCTCTTATTTTGCTTTTCATGCATACTGTTGCTTTTTTGTGATCTCCACTGGCAAGTTACTGACATCTTTGTTCAGTCCTCTTGGTTTTATTGGGCCAGTAGGTAAGAGTGAGCAGCAACCAAGAACAATTTTAATTGCTCAAGTAACGCAAACGCAGGCTGAACCAGACCCAAAAAGGATTGGGGACTGGGAGGGTTACTGGACAAAGAAATCATGATCTAATTAAAACCCTGCAAAAAATCCCAATTCAGTCTTGGGCTAGTAAATGAGATGAAGGGACCTGAATATTGGAGCTGAATTGAATATTATTCCTTCCCTCTATGGCAGGAGTGGTGCTAACACACTGTGTACTCTTCTGGTGGTGACTATCATACTGCATAAAAGAGTTACAGGCCATTGAAAAATGGAGACAAAATTTTAATTTTTTTTTCTATAAAATTAAAAGTGAAACTGTGAGAGGCTTAGAAACCTAATTTAGGAGGTCAGAAAAGAGCTTGAGAAGCATCAGGATGTATATGTGCCTTCATAAGGGGGAGTCCTTGAACAAGGGGAGTCCCAGGTTGCAGAGAGGGGTGATGAGAACTAAAGCCTGGAGGCTGATTCCCACAACCTGGAGATACGGGAGAAGAACGGTGAAGGTAATTAATTCAGACTCAAAACAATCTTTGAGTGAGGGTGGATGACTTTTTGGAGGTCTGTGGTGTAAATCAGTGGCCTATTCACACAAGGGCACTTGGGTGAATGAGGTCCAAGGGTCAGTGCTGTCTGAGGGATCACGTCCACAGGCAGCCCAGTGCTCTTCTTAAACTTTCAGGAGCTTTGCAGGCTGTTCCTGCTTCATTGAACTCCCTGCATCCCATTTGTTGTTTTCCTCTATTTTAATTCTTCTCCCTTTCTGTGCCCAGGCAGTAGAAGATGCTCTGTAACTTCCTGAGGATTTTTGAAATGTGTCTTTGCTGTTTCATAACTTGGGTTTAATTTGTTAATTGATTCAGTTTGTTTCTCTCAGCTGTTACAGTAGATATTGTGTCAGCTCACTTCCTCACTTGTATAGGAACCTCTTTCTGTCAGTCATAGGGAAATACCTTCACCTTCCTTTGGGCTTCATGTTTTATCATTCATAAATCAACTTTTTTGCCCTTGTAATAAATCTTCTTGGCAGAATGAATAGGATCTTTTTGTGCCTTACCATAGTTCTGTATAATTTTGTAGAATAACTGGATTAAATACATGATGCTGTTAGCGATGTTCACATCTAGGGTTTGGCAAGGATCCTCCAGGACCTGGGGGGACAGTTGAAATAGGGAGCACTTAGCAAATATTTGATAGTCATAGCATCGGGGTCTGTGGATGGGAGAATGTTAGGCTTTTTTCTGTTTGAAAGAGCAATTAAGACCAATATTGCAAGTAAAAATACCAGTGAGATTTCTGCTTATAAGAAATGAGCTGTTCAATGTGTTTGCTTTGGCTGCTAAGTTGAGATTTTGTTGCTGCTCAACAGGACTGGACTGAAATAATGTATATGATGATGTATTTATATCAACTGATGGTACAGCAATATTTATTCCTGTGGTATAAATTTGGCTTAAGCGAGTTACTGCTTGTATTTTGTTGATTTCTGAAGACAAGCTATTTTAAAACTTTTTACTGGGGAAAACCAGCCTTGGACTGAATATAGCACCTGCAATTTTCAGTGTCTCTTTTTACCTGCCACTTGTTTTGGGGATTAAAAGTAACTTTTTAATGGTGGCCATGTCTTGCCAGTTAAAAGCTTTCTCCTGGTGAGAGGGTGTTGGTAGTAGTGGTAGTTTACTGACTGTAAGGACCAGCAATGTAAAAAGAAGGGGTTGTTGTTTTCTCAGTACGTGGGCAGACAAAGCCATCGCATAAGAACATAAATATAAAAGTTTTAATGTATGTGCATAGTGTACAAGCTTAGAAATGCATTTTTGGTTAAAATTCTAGATAGATTATTTAATATAACTAACATATTAACTTAGATGATTCTGTCTCGTCCAGAATCCTCCTGAGACCCACACCTGGCCCCAGGCATCTCCTGGAGTATTCCACTTTTTTCTTTAGACACTTGAGATCCCAAGGGGAAACCTTGGATGTCCTCGTGGAAGATACCTGAGAATTTTTGCTCTTTCAGTAGCAATTCTCTCTGCTGAGATTCTCTCAAGACTCTTCCCAGTCATCTCTCAGGGTCCCTTATATTGTCCTAGTGACCTGAGATCCCAGGTAGTAGCTGCAGACTTCCCCAGGGAAGCTACCTGAGATGATTTTCCTCTTTTGGAGAAAACTGCCTCCTCCAGATTCCAGCTGGCATCTTCCAGAGTCTTTTCACTTTTCTGTTTTAATATAATTAGAATTTTAATTGAATTTTATGTCCTAAGTTTTTTGTTTAAGTGGTGGCTTGTCAAACAGTTTTTGCTCCAAGAGCAGTAATACTTGTGCTAATGATGTGTGCACCTCACAGTCACTATAAAGAAAAAAGTGTTGGAAGAAGGAAGGGTTATAGAAACTGTGAGTTGATTGTGTTTTCATATGGAAATGGCAGGCAAGAGAGAATTAAGTTGCCATTTGCCTCCCTGAGCTTAATCTGGTGTGTAGATGGAGAGAAGCCTGAAAGAGACATGGAAAGGGAGTCGTGGCCAGGGGAGTGGAGGTGGGAAGAGGTGTTGAAAGGACAGAGGTTTGTTTGGGGCAGGAGGACTGATTGCAGTAATTTGGAAAGTCAGACCACTCTTCAGTAGCTAGTATGAAATTTTAGTAAGACTTAGACATATTGCCTCATAGTGAAACGTCTCTGATGTCTTAATATCAAGGTATCCTTTTCAAATGTGGTTTGTAGCAGCACTCTGGTAGGACTTGGAGAGCTTGAGGAACATGGGTGGATTTTTTCAGCTGCAGTTTGAACTAATATTAATGTGCGTAGAAAGAGGGAATATTCTGGGCTGTTTTGAAGGAATGTGTTTTGCCAGAATGCTTTGTATGGTATTATTGAACACTAACCAGAGTGGGTCATAATTACATTTAAAGGTCTTTTCCAAGCCAAACCATTCAAGGGTTCTATTTGGGATCTATCTAGAAAACTACAAAGTTGTTCCACAGGTTGCCTTCAGCAAGGCTTTTGTTGTTCTCCCTGCAAAGTCCAGTTGTAAATGCAATTCTTTGTTAGTTTTATATTGCTTCCAGAAATATAAGCTCTATTCAGCTTATTATCATAACTCTTGGACTTGGAAATGACTTAGAGCTTGTGCAGTCAAAGCTACATCAGGTGTTGGAGGTGGACATAATTTGAACAGTGGACTAAAGCACTGATGTTTCTCTTCTTTTTCCCCCATCCAAGGAGAAGGACTAATGTTTTTTGACTATACATTCGTTGCATGTTCTAGGAAATCCTGGTCTTCAGGCAAGATTAATATTCACAAAACACAAAGATGTTGACTTTAGTTTCTACTGAAGAGAGAGGTCTGTGAAGGATCCTTTAAAATGATGAAGGAAGGATGTTTGCAATGTGTAAATATTTTTATGTGGTCTTTCTATTTTAATATTTATTTAATAGTAATAAAAATATTATTATAAATATATTGTCCCTCAGCTTCCGTTGTGGTTCTTGTCTTGACCCTGACCAAAGAATCTGTCAAAAGGTTTTGTGGCCTGCAGCATTTAGATCAATCTCATTTCATTTTAATAGAAACTGTTTTAGTATGTTCCAGCTGTTTTGAGGATGGTTGATTGTAAGAGAACATTTTGGTAACTTCAGAGGCTTGTGAAGCACTCGGTGTCCTGGCCGCTCACCAGAATAGGTTTCACATGATTCATGCTGCTGCACTTGGCCTGTTTTGAAAAACAGCAAGTCTTTAGGTGTCTAGAAGCTTCTTGGAACTGAGTCTTCTCCAGTTCCTTTTTCCAGGGTATTTTGTGATTTAGGCCTATTTCTGCAGCCCGGGGAAGCCACGTAGTACTGAGCCAGTGGAAAGCTAATTTTCAGTTGGTAGAAAGACAATGTTTGCATCTGGATTAACTTTAGACTAGCATTCAGGTATGCTCGCTGTTGCAATGAAATCTCTTTCATTATTATTGCAAGACTTTGGCTTAAGCTGTTCATCCTGGTGGAAATGTTGCAAGACCTTGGGCTGAACTCTCATCATAATGTCAGTTCTCTTTGGCTGCATATTACTGAAAATTGGAAAAACAGGCCTTTTCTAGTCTTAACCCAACCCAAACTGGTTCTTTTCCGGGATCATCCTCACGCACCAAAATGGGATTTGACTTTCAAGACTCAAAATGCCTCTGTTCACCTCAGCTCCAATTTGCATGGCTAGATTTGATGAGGAAAGTCCTTTCAGACCAGATGTGTGGTAGCACAGATGGTTCGAAACAACTGCTTCCCTGCTTGAACTGGTGAAAACCTTGTTTCACAATATGACTTTCCCCATTGTGCGGAGAGGAGAACCGAGGTGTTTGAGGGCTATGGTAGGTATGGCTGGGAATCTCATTTATTAGGGATTGAAATTCCATGTCTGACCACACAAAAGCATTTGTTCAGACTCTTTTGCAGAGACAAAATTGCTGCTTAGGGGTGGTTGTTTGAAGAGGGAGGAATTGGTATGATACTGAGAAGGGCAAGGGAGCTTTAAGAGTCTGCTCTGTTTATTGTCTGAGGTATTTGAAGAATATACTAATACACACGTTTTTGCTTCCCCAAAGGTTCTGCCAATTCTTGAAATTTTGTACCATGTTGAAGAAAGGAACTCACACCATGTTTACATGGCTCTTATAATTTTGCTGATCCTCACAGAGGATGATGGCTTCAACCGATCCATTCATGAAGTGGTGAGTTGTGGTTTTGGTAAATAATCCTTCAGCTCTGAAAATTACTGCAGTGTTTTCTTTTGTGAAGGTGCATTGGCAGATATGTTTCCTCAGTGGAGGCTGAATGGGCTCATCCAAATTTGATGGCATATACATATTTCTTTTGTAAGGAGGAGTAACCTGAAGAGTAATTTCAAAACTTTTTCGAGTGAAATGAACAAATACACTCTCTCCTGTAGAGGAAATACTGCTTATGCCCCTTTTTCTGTCTTTTTTTGGTATTCCTGTTACGATTAATGCGGTAATAGCCAGGCAAGCTGCCTCAGAGATGCTGAATGTTTGCTGTGGATGTGGAGGGCCTAGAAGAGAGGGGAAAAAACAGGAAACCTTTTTTTGTTTCTCATGAAAAACCTTGCTTAACCGGTTTGATGCAGCTGAGAGGAGCTTTTAGTTGGAGTTTTATTTTCCAGACCAAATGTTACTTCCTTACTTGGCATTTATTTTTGTATCATTCTGCTAGATTCATTTCTATTTTATGTTGTCCGTGTAATAGAATCCAAATTTTGACTAACTTTGACGGACCTTGACCATCTGTGCTGGACAATACCTTGGACAAGTATGTTCTGGTTTCTTAGCTTCTAAAGCTGCGATAATGCATGAGATATCTGCACTGATTTAATTTGATTTTTAGACTGGGACACAGAAACTCTCTCTTGGGCTTATGTGCAATTACTGAGATGCAAAAAAAGCTGGAAGCTAGTTTCAAGGTTTCTGAACAGAACTCTTCTCCAGGTAAATTTCCAGCCTGTTTTGGAAGGAGCTGGAATTTTTTCTTGGTGCCAAGTTAGAATATTTATTCTCTGGATTTCAGATTATTTACTATAGCTCTGAGTGTAGAAAGCAAGAAGAGATGATTTATATACAGTTTCCTGGGAATACCTTGTAGGAAGCAGGTATTGCTCCTCCTTTTAGGAGGGGCAACAGTAGTAACTGTGCAGATGACTGAAGTATTTTCCTGAAGCTTTTTTCTTCTGCCTCCAACTTGATGTGCCTTGAACCTGTAAATGTGCACCAGAGGTGTACATGTGTGATGTGCATTTTTGGGTCCCTTGTCACTAAGCCATTTAACCTCTCCCAGAAATTGAGCTTCTTAGAGTACAGCAGACAAGGTGTCGTTCCTGCCTCAGTCTCTTCCCCCATTGTTCTTCATTCATTTTAAAGACTTTACACAAGATCTTTTAATAAATTCCTTACTGGATGAGTAAAAGTGGAAGATTTCCCTAAAATTTCTTAATGAGGATCCAGCTGTGAGTTGAAAACATAAGTCAGGTTTTCTTGTCCGGTTTATTCTTGCCTTTCAGCTATTCCTGCCAGCAGAGTTGTAGTGTTTGCTGTGCAATGTGGGTATTGCTTTGCTACTTCATCTTAATAAAAACACAAACCCCACCTTGTTCCTTTTACCCTGCACTGATTTTTTTTTTGTCATGCCTTTGCTTCTTCCATTTTCTTCTCAATTTAATCTTTGAGTTTTACTTCAGGTTTTCACTAACTACTTCTTTCTTTTCCTCTGTGGTTGTGTTTTCCCACTCTGTAGTGCCCGGTGAGGAACAGCTGTTCATTAACAGAGTGTGGCCACAGTTTTGCTGGATTAACTTCTTAGGTGGACAGTGATGGGTGGCTGTGAGGTGCCTGAGCCTGCAGGACTGTCTGTATGAGCTTCTCCTGTCAGCCTTCCTGCAGACAAAGCTATGGAAATACAAACTTTTGCCCTCAAAACCCAATGCAGTGCTATGGCACCGCAGAGAACAGATGTGGAATGACCTTAATTCCTCCTCCTGTCCTCCCCTGTTGCTTACCAATTTTTTCTCTTACCCTTTTCCCCATTCTCAGGTGGGTGGGGCATCTTTGATGCCAAAGGAGAGAGCAAATTTGGGAGCGAAGCAGCCTTGCAGTGCTTTTCTTATTGAATCTGAAGTCTTTTTGTTGCCCCATGCTCTTAGTCTGGGTGGTCTTTCCTTGTTCAAATATTAAGCTGTGGGCTCTGAAAGTCACCTCAATGAACTGTGATAGACACAAGTTGATACCAACCTTTAAGTATTCCTTACAGAAGTGATCCCTTTTTTATAAAGTTATCTCCTTGATCTGTATCTTCTGTGCCATTCCTGAACTTTACTGAGGAATGTGGATGTGAAAATACAAATGTGAGCATCACATCTTAGCTTGTGAACTGCTGGGGAGTGAATGTATGTATGGGAGGTGGATTCGTACAGATCCTGCCATGGGGAATAAGTGACGGGGAAAACAGGTTTCAAAATCATACTGATAAATCACTCCCCCTCATCTGTCTTTTTTGAATTATTTAAATGGATGTTTTCAGGTATGAGTGAGCAAGGTATTGTTCAGAAACCACAGGAAAAAGTAAGAAATTAGTCTTATGCTTTCTTCAGTATTAATTCTATGTCTCTTAAAGTCTAAGAGGTTATTATAGGGCTGCAAAATTAGGGGAGTCAGAAAATCTGTGTAGGTCTTTCTGTAAAGTGTGAACCTTAATTCACCACAAATACTTACCGAGTTTTAGGAGTTACAGCAGGATTATTTTTTTCCTCCATCACTATGAAGAAAAAAGATATTATGTATTTTAGATCAACCTGTTTTTCTCTCTGCTACTGTGTACCCTGTGTACTGTTCATATAAGAAGCATGACTGTGCAGTCCATTTATGGCATATTTTCCTTTGTGGCATTTAACCCACATTTATTTATTGATTTTTAAGATTAATTTTAGTAAGCAAAGTTTTATAAATCTGGTGATTATACCAACTGGTGAAGAGCTCAGGAAACCACAGAAACTCATTTTGACTGCTGTAGGATGCTGAAAGATTTTTTATTTTAAATGAATGTGGTCTTAACTGCCTGGAAAATATGATCAAAACCATGGGTCCTGTTCCTGAAATTGGTTTAATGCAGCTGGGTCACTGTAGCCATGCAGAGCTCAATTTCTTTCAATAATAATAATTATGATAACAGAGTAAACAAGTAAATGCCAAAATTCCCCAAAGGAGACAAGTATTGGTGATTTTAGGTCTCCGATATATGAAGCTGTAAATAAAATTACATCAGACATCAAAATAGCATCATACAAAATTTTATGTAGCAGTAACCTTATAGTGCTACTATAGCAGTTCATGCCGTAGTAAGTGGTAATAGACTGTAAATCACAATTTAACTATGCTTGTTTTTAGTGTGTTAAAAGACATCTCACAGGCAAAGTTGTGGGAAAATGAGAATCTCACTGCCTGCTATGTGTAGAACTGAGCTCCTGCTCTTTGCATCTGCAGTTTGTGCTCCCTCACTTGTCGGTGTGCAGGAGCCTGGTGTTAAAAAGAGGAATTCATCAAAACATTTTAATTTTTTTTTGCTTTAATTATTTTTGCAAGACCATCCCATGATTTTTCCTTCTTTTTATCCTTTTTAATGTTATCGGCACATCAATGAGATTGGTCAATTGTGGCACTGATTTCAGGTAGAAGATTTTGAATTTTAAGATATTTTCATGGTTCATGCCTCTGAAACCCAACGCCATGTGAGGGATGGTCATGGTTGCTCATTTTGTTTTTCAAATAGTCATCTATAGTCAAATAGTCATTTAATAGTCAAATAGTCATCAACCCACCAGCTGTGGTTGGTTTCTTCATTGTGGAGGAGAGGAGAGGTAACAGGTTCTCATATGTAACTTTTTAACCTTGAATTTATTTATTTTTTATAACAGTAGTGTACTATTTCAAGGACCAGTTGTTTCAGTGACTGGCCTTTTCCCAGACTGGTGTTTTTAGAGTTTCAGGAAGAACTATTTGCCATTTCTGGAGTGAGATAGGGGCATGAACGTGTCTTTGTCCCTGCTTACAGCTGTCAGCATGTTTTTTAGCAATCTCTGGTAACTTCATGTTTTGCATTAGGAATTTGAAACTCGTCAGGTGGCCTTTGTGCCAGGGCTCTGTTGCTGATAATGTGACTAATTGTGACCAAATTACCAGTCTCGGGGGCACAGGGAGCAGTCTGTTTCCATCTGGACAATACATATGTAACCGGAGGTGCCCTGACGTCTGTGCTGACTGAATATTCTCATTTTGCTGTTCCCAGAGCCAACTGGGCTATTTGCATCCTCCCTTGCCCAGGGATCATGTTATCGGATGAAATCCATAGGGACAAGCTGAAGCTTGTGTAAGTGCTGCTTCCAGCTCCTGTAGGGATGGCTCTGTTGCTGCATGGCAGTGGGTGAAACCACATAGAATTGCTTAAGTTGGAAAAGTCCCTCCAGACCATCAGGTCAAATCATTCTCCTGGCAATGCCAAGGCCACCACTAGCCCACGTCCCCAAGTGCCACGTCCACAGGTTGAAAGTGTGTAGGAACAGGAGCCCTGATGTGAGATCAATCAGGAGAAATTTGAAACAGGCTGTGTCTGTACAGGGAACGTGGGATGGTGCAATAGGGGAGAGAGATAAGAATTAAACAAGTAAGATTTGGGAATGCCGAGGAAAGAAATGAGTAAAGGGCAGGACAGGATCAGAGTGACAAAATGCTGGAGAAGATGAAGGCAAACTTCTTTTTGATGAGAAACTGAAATGGGCAAGGTAGGACAAGGGGGATAACTTCATGCTGCCAGAGGACAGGGTTAGATGGGATATTGGGAAGGAATTGGTGGGTGTGAGGGTGGGCAGGCCCTGGCACAGGTTGGGCAGAGAAGCTGCAGCTGCCCCTGGACCCCTGGGAGTGTCCAAGGCCAGGTTGGACAGGGCAAGGAGCAACCTTGACTAGTGGAAGGTGTCCCTGCCCATGGCAGGGGGTTGGAAGTGGGTGATTTTAACCCAAACCATCCTGTGATTCTGTGACTGCCCTTGGGATGTCCCAAAGGCACGGCTGGCAGCTGCAATGGAAGAGGAAGTGCAGCAAAGCGAGCACACAGAGCCATGGGCACAGATGATTTAAAAACATAATAAACTTAGACAAAGGCAGGTATGGAGGATGGGGCTTGCACTGAGCCCTGCCCAAACCAAGTGGGGCACAAGGACACGGATCTCTCCTCCTGCCCTGCAGCACACAACAGTCCTGGTCCTTCCTGCTGGGCAGAGCTCTGAGCCCATGTGCTATTTACAGGACAGCCCATGGAAACTACAACCAGATGATTTCAAGGTGACAAAGCGGCAGCTGATGTTACTGGAGCCCGTAGGATGCACTCCACCCTTCCTGATCTGCTGCCTGGATTTGCACCATCCTCCCAACAGACTTCATGAGAAGAATTTTGTGTGCTGCTTGTGATGTTTTGGGGTTTGTTTGCACTTGCAGACAAAAGAGGGGCTAAAATGCTCTAGTGGAGACGTGAAAACATGTCATGATCTTGGGTGAGTCACAGCTGAAAGGCATGCTGCTGAACTTGACAGTTCCATCTTCTGCCTCACTGTACATGGAAAACCCCCGCAGACACACAGCCTACCAAGCAAATGACACTGGAGAAACATGGAATTAAAGAACTGTTTAGATTGCAAAAGGCCTCTAACACCATCATGTCCAACCATTCCCCAGGACAGCCAAGGCCACCACCAACCCACATCCCAAATGCCACATTTACAAGGCATTTAAATCTCTCCAGGATGGGGACTCCACCACTGTCCTGGACAGTCTGTTGCACTGCCTGATCATGCTTTCCATGAAATTTTCCCTAATATCCAATCTAACCCCTTGGTCCAACTTGAGGCTGTTTCTTGTCCTATCACTTGTAATTTGGGAGCAGAGCCTGACTCCCTCCCCCGGCTCCCTCTCCTGTCAGGGAGTTGCAGAGCCAGAAGGTCCCCCCTTTTCTCCTCCTTTTCTCCAGGCTGAGCCCCCCCAGCTCC
>JAWWEE010000085.1:71135078-71152335 GCA_035221455.1 Xenops minutus | reverse complement strand
GCGTGGCAGGACACGGAGCTACAATTCCAGCTCTTCCCACATCTCTGCTCCATGTCCTCACCTCTCTCCCTGCCACCAGCAGAATGCACATCTTCAAAAGCACATCTTCATCTTGCTCCTGTGGGAGGACATGGCACGCCTTGAGCCCCCATCCAAACCCCCCTGGCCCTGCTGCTGCTTCTGCTGGAAGCACAGGATGCCGCAGGTGTCCAAATCCTGCTTCCCATTGTCTCCCACGGTTGTTTTGTCGCCTTGCAAGGTTGGAAATGATCAGCTTCCCGTCCCTCCGATTGCTGTGGATCGCCGCTTTCATCCTCTACAGCTGCTTGCACTTTTGTCTAACGCCGCCCGCTTTTCTTAGCAGGCCCCTGCTCTCCTGATTGAGGGATTGTCTCCTCGGGTAGCTGGAAAAGTATTCTTCGCAGCTTGGAATTATGATTCAAATTCTTCCGTTTAAATGTGCTCTTCCAGCTGATTCAGCTCGTAATTGTTTTCAGCTCGGTGCAACTGGCCCGCTCGATGCCGCGGGCGTGTTTGGCGTCAGGGGGGCTCCGTTCGAGCCACGCCGTGGTCACCCGCACCTCAGCAACCACTGCTTTTTAGCTCGGAGATCAATTCCTCTTTATCTGCCAGGAGTGGGCTGATCCTGGCTCCCCTGTGCCGCAGGGAACTTTTCTTTTCCATTGAGGGTATCGATTTATGAATCTGTGGCCCCTCCAGATATCGGCGAGCGTGACGTGCTCGCAGGACAGGAGATTATAAGTGTTCTCGTGCTGTCCTTCACCTGCCGTGCCAGAGATGATTTGGGAATGGGTTGTTTGGCTCCCAGCATGCCCAGCTCTGTCACCCAGAGCAGCCCAGCCTTCAGGGACACCTTCCACCAGCCCAGGTTGCTCCAAGCCCCATCCAACCTGCCCTTGGACACTTCCAGGGATGGGGCATTCACAGCTTCTCTGGGCAACCTGTGCCAGGGCCTGTCCACCCTCCCAGAGAAGAATTCCTTCCCAATATCCCATCTAACCCTGCCCTCTGGCTGTGGGAAGCCATTCCCTCTTGTCCTGTCACTCCATGCCCTTGTCCCCAGTCCCTCTCCAGCTCTCCTGGAGCCCCTTTAGGCACTGGAAGGGGCTCTCAGGTCTCCCCAGAGCCCTCTTTTCTCCAGGTGAACACCCTCAGCTCTCCCAGCCTGTCTCCAGAGCAGAGGGGCTCCAGCCCTTGGAGCATCTCTGTGGGTTCTTCTGGACTCACCCAGCTCATGCTGCAGCTGGCAGTGGCTGCTTCTCCTCCTGTTTTATTGATGCCCAGAGGTGTTAGCAATGGGCACGTGTGTCTGCATCCTGAAGGGAGCTGCTGAGCCCCTATCCATGCTTGGGCATGAACCAGAGAGTGGAAGGTTCCACATGGTCCCATCAGCATGGAATTCATCCTGTCCTGTCCATGCCCAGAGCTCCCTGCCCTGGGATGTGCTGGCCTAAGGGAGCTTGGGCTTTGGAACCAATCTGGGGTGTCTCGCACGAGCACCATTTCCTGGACCATGAGCCCAGGAGAAGGACCAAGGACACCCTGCACCATCACAGGATGACAGAGCACTCATCCCATCACTCCCATTTCCCCAGTTCTCACTCCAAGGCCTCCATAACATTACTGGTGTGGCTCATCCACACGTGTCCCAGACCTGAGCCAAACCATTGTGCAGTCTGGCTCCAGCTCTCCCTGGGAACTTTGCAGCTCTTTGAGCCTCCTCATCCCAGTGGATTCAGCTGCCATCATTCCCTGGCTGGCAGCTGGGTCAGGATCCCCCCTCTGCTGGTGTCCTGCTTGGAGTCAGATGGGGCACGGAGAGCCAAATGGCTTTGCCTTTCCAGCACTGCCCTGCACTGTTCATGGACACTGTTGGAACCCCCTTCCAGGGGATCCAGCAACCTGCCCTGTGCCACCAACACTGCCAGGACACCCTTCAGGAGCATCCAGCATCTTCCAGGAGCCTTGGGGGGATGCTGACACCTCTTTCCCACAGCTCTGGGGTGCAGGGGCTAGAGAGGGCAGGCAGACAGGCAACGTGGGCTGACACCATGCGTGAATGCGTGTCCCTGTGTGACAGGGCTGGCACAGCTCTGGAAAGTGCTTCCCATGCCTTTTCTGTTACTAATGAGGGCTCCTCCAGCAGCATTGCCTGGGAGGAGGCTGGGAACAGGATGAGACACAAGGCTCATCCCCTGTGTGACCCCCAGCAGCCCTGGCAGGGCTGGGGCAGTGGGGAGGGCATGAGGATGGGATGTGGGGCAGGGGGCTTGGACGTGGGGACCTACCCACCCTGTGCCTTCACACGGAGCTGGCTAAGGACGGATCTGTCCCTCTCCTGGCACCAAACCTGAGAATTCCGAGCTAAAACCAATTCCATGTACACGGCAATGGGTGGATGCATTTTTCATGAGCCAGATGAGCAAACAAATCAAGGCTTTTCCAAACGGGGGTGGCTGGGCCTGTGTTCAGCTGCCACTGCTGCCCATGGTCACTAAGCAAATGAGTGAGGAGCAGGTTTGACAGGCCATCGTGTTCCCACCATCCTGACAGGATCCATCCTCACTCCCAGCTTTTCACACCAGTAGCTGGCAGTGGTGGCCACACTGGGCTCCCTGGAGAGACACTGGGGACACCAACAATAGCACACACAGGAACATCCTTTTTCTTGACACCCTCCTCGCCTTGTCATCCCCAATACCAGCTCCAGTGGCAGGCTGGGCTGCTCTGGGGGAAGAACTGCAATGCTTGTTGTTGGTTTATTTCTTTTTTTATAATTTTTAACACAATTAATTAAAACCTAGTGATTGAGTCCCAAAACATGTTGCGGAAAAGCAAAAACCAAGGAGTGGGCGGGCTGTCAGGCAGCTCAGGGATGCCTCTCTGGGTCTGACCATGTGCATCTCTGGGGTAAGCACTGCCAGCCAAGGCACAGATGGACTCTGCCCACATCCCCTCAGCCCTGGAACAGGATGCAACCAGCTCCCAGAGCTACCCTCAGTGCAGGCTGGGTCTATCCACACCAGCAGAGATTTGCTGACATCTCCAGCCATGAAGCTGTGTCAGTAGAGGTTTAGGTTGGATATCAGGGAAAGGTTCTTCCCCCCAAGGGTGGTTGGGCACTGGGACCAGGGCAGTGGTCATGGCCCCAAGTCTGCCAGAGATCAAGGAGAGACCTTAAAAATCAACTCATTCCAATCCCATCCCATGGGCAGGGATGCCTTCTGCCAGATCAGGTTGCTCCAAGCCCTGTCCAACCTGGCCTTGAACACTTCCAGGGATCCAGAGGCAGCCACAGCATCTCTGGGCACCCTTTCCAGGGCCTCACCACCCTCACAGGGAAGAATTTCTTCCTAAAATCCTAAATCTCTCCTCTTCTACTTTAAAACCATTCTCCCTTGTCCTATCACTATCTGCCTGCGTAAAAAGTCATTCTCCCTCTTCTTTATAAGTCCCAATGGCCATAATGATATTCCTGGCTTTGTTGCCATCTCTCCATGTAGGGGACAGAGCTCCCCAAGGGCAGTGGTCACAGCCTCAAACCTGACAGAGCTCAAAGGGTGTTTGGACAATGCTCTCAGGCACATGGTAGGATTGTTGGGGTGTCCTGTGCAAGGCCAGGAGTTGGACTCTGGTGAGTTCTTTCCAACTGAGGATATTCTATGATTCCATAACTCTCTGATTTCCCATCAGTTTTAAGCTGACAGGACCATCCCTTTGGAGCTAGCATTGAGCGTGGGGACGCAGTGACAGCCAAGGCACAGCGAGACCAGTGACTGTGACTAACCACTGTGTTCCCAACCCTTGAGCCTTTCATTTTGGTGCCGTCTAGACGGGAGCCCCTATCAAAGCCCAGCAGCTGAGTGCATTTGCAAGGGGACCTGGAGAGAGCACACAGCACACCCCCTGCTCTTCCAGAACTGCCTCAAAAGCCTTTTGACTCAGAAACTAATGAGCAGGTTCCCTAACGACTTCTGGAAATGCTGCCAGAGCCCAAAGCGAAGTGCTGGGAGCCTGGGAAGGGACCTGATGGATTATGTGTTCCTGCAGAAGAGGGGATTTGAGCCTAGATCTCCATGGACATGGTGGAGATGTTCTCCTGGGTAAATGGGACTGGGTGTGTGGGTGGGATGTACTGTGGGGCTGGTGAGGTTTCAAAAGAAGAATGGTTGTGATCTGACCCTGCAACATGTCCAGAGAGGTCAGTGGAGAGTGTGGGGTGACTTCACCCTCATTGTTCCTCCTCTTGATAGAAAGGGATGTCTGAATTGGTATTTTAATGATGAATAGGTCACAGGGCCATAGAGCCAGCAGGGAGTGATGGCTCCCCATCCCTCCTCTGCTGGTGCTGGTTCCAGCAGGTGCCCAGCACACATCTCAGGAAAGACCCTGCTCCATAAAACCAGCAAGGCAGGATGCTCTGGGAGCCAGTGTGATGGACCTTCTCCCAGCCAGCCTGGGGGACCCAGGGGTATCCCAGCCTGTGCTGTTCCCAGCACCACCAACATCACCCATGAGACCAGCTTCGTTCCCACTGCAGCTCAGGGGAAGCAGTGTGTGCTCTCCAGGTCTCCCACTGGCACTTGATCCATTTGGAGGCATGAAAAGAGTGTGGTTAAGCTTTGGTGTGGGGTTCCTGATCTAAACCCAATGCTGGGTGGTGGGTGATGGCTCCACATCTGCAATGGAAATGGCTCAAGCTCTGGGAATGGGCCACTGGAGGTGACAGCCAGCACGTCCCCAGCTGGCAGCACCTCGAGGGTGCACAGCCCCCATGGGTGTCCCCAGCCTTGGGTGCCTTGTCTTCATCCCAGGGGCAGTGCCAAGGCATGGGTGGGTGGGAAGGTGTCCAATGAGAATTGCTTCCTAAAGTAAAGTCTGTTGAAATCTTGCTGCAAAAGGCTGGTTTTGTAACAACTTGTCCCATTCTCTTCCTGATGGATCTTGGTACAGTGACCAGGCCAGTCAGCCCTCCCTAAAAGGCTGTGATTTGGGTAGATTTGGGGCTACTCTGTTGTCACCTCCTCCCCAGAGGATAATACCTCTGCTCCTGCAGAGCCCCCAGTGCACCAGAAAGATTTTCAAGGAGGTTTTTTGGGAGGTTTAGATGATTTTGGGACCAGCAGTTGTGCACGAATGCCCATGGTCGTGGTGGGTGCAGTTAAGCAGCCAGAGCAGGGAGTGTCTCGGGTGCCCTGGGAATGGCAGGGATGCAGAAGAACATCTGGGTGCCAGCACAGAGCTGGGAGTGCTCAATGTGCACATCTCTGTGCCTTGGACAAGCTGTGGACACCCCAAATCTGTGACACCCCCGAGGGCACCCATTCCAGCTGAGGTGCCATCCTGATGGCAGTCCCAGGAGCCTGAGTCTTCTGCTGCCCCTTTTTGGGGGGCAGTGCCTCGCTGTTCCTGCTGTGCAGCAGCGGGTGCCGTGCTGAGCCTCAGGGACTCTGATGACACCTCGGTGCCAGCACAGCAGGCGTGAGGGGCCCTTAGCAACAAGCAACAACTTTGTGCCCATTCGGAGGGAAACGGAGCTGCTGGAGTCAGAGTAAATAATTAAAGTTGTTAACTGCGTAGGAGAAAGCAGAGATAACGGAGGGAGCTCAAGCAGAAAACCTGGGATTCGCTGCCCTCAGCTCTCCTGGGCTGGACTGCCCTGGGAGCTGGCCCTGCTGTGTCCCCCCTTCCCTGAGCATGGTTTTTGCATCTCCCACCCATTTTCACACCTTGGCCGCCGGCTTTCACACTGTGGTTTCCTCCTGGAGCTGCTGTATCTTGCCCCATCTGCCCATAACCCCGTGGGGGCCTTCCAGGGCACCACCACCATCACTCTTCATCCTCCTACTCCTCCTCTTGCCCCCTCCCATAGGGAAGCCCCTTCCCACGTAGGCGCCTATTGATCCGTCTTGTTTTGCTGCTCCCTCCTGTGCTTCATAAATGTCAACTTTTTTCTCTGACAAAGAAATTTTGTGGTAATGACTCTTTGTGCCACTTCTAAATCCCCAATTACATAAGGAGCAGCAGCACAAAGCCATTCCCTTTGGTGGAAATCTCCGCGTAATCCCTTTTCCAGAGAAGCAGCCCGCCAGTGACACGCTTCTAACTCTTTGTTTGTTCTTTTGGATCAAATCTAACTGATTGCCGTGACTAATTAACTTTCCCTTTCTTCGGGCCTCTGTTGTCTTAATTAATTTCACAAATGCTTCATTCCCAGCTCCCAGCCAACAGGCTCGGTGGTGCGAATCACCAGCGAGCGGCAGCGTGGCGAGGCGGCGCCTCCGGCAGGGTTCGCGGCACGCCGGCACATGGAGCACGGATGACCTTGTTGTCAGCATGGTTTCGTGGCACAGAGGTCCACTTGCCCATGTCCCCCGTGCCACCAAGCCCCTGTGTGGGCAGCAGGGGACCCCTTGGGCACTGATGCTGTGTTGGTGTGTCCAATGTAGCAGGGCAGGAGGTGGCTCGTTGGAGGTGTGGATGGACCAACTCCTTCTGCTGCATATGGGGCTGCTCCTTGTGCAGGGAACTCTTAATTTAGGAATTCTCCACCTTCCAGCACCTGCCGTATTCTGGTTTTTGCCCTGGGGTATTTCGCCTTGCCGTGCAAGCCCCTCTTCAGTCAACATCCAGGGCTGGAGAGATCCAACCAATAGACTCATAGACTCATAGACTCATAGAACTCATAGAATCATAGAATCATAGAATCATAGACTCATAGAATCATAGACTCATAGACTCATAGAATCACAGAATCATAGACTCATAGACTCATAGAATCATAGACTCATAGAATCATAGACTCATAGACTCATAGACTCATAGAATCATAGAATCATAGAACAGTCTGGGTTGGAAGGGCCTTAAAGATCATCTCATTCCAACCCTATTCCATGAGCAGGGCCACCTTCCACTAGGCCAGGTTGCTCAAGGCCTTATCCAACATGGCCTTGGACACTTCCAGAGACGAAGCATCCACAACCTGTCTGGACAACCCATGCCAGTGTCTCACCTCCCTCCCAGTAAAGTATTTCTTCCTAAAGTAAAGCCTGGTGAAATCTTGCTGAAAAGGGCTGGTTTTGTGGCAGCTTGTCCCATTCTCTTCCTGCAGGATCCTGGTACACTGGCCACCACCATTTGCCCCCCAGCTGCCCTTCCCAGTGCCTGTGGCACCCCCCAGCATCACTCAGAGCCACAGCCCCTGTTTTGCAGTGATGGGCACATGGATGTTGGGGTTAGTCCTTTTCTGGGATCGATGTGATGTGCATCTCTCTGTGGTTATCCCCCAGGCTGGGGTTTTCCCAGACAAGGGATGGGTTGAAATCAGCAGTAAAATATGTCCTGTTGACCCAGCCAGGGCTGCACAATGGAGCTGCATGTTCATGAAGGGAGTGCATTACACACTCTAATGGTACTCTTTGAGATCCTATCTGCTGCTTGGAGCAGTCCTCGTGGTGGTTGTTATCGGGCTGTTGCTATCTGGGGTCTGCCCTGGATGAATAAAGATTAGAGCTCTTCCACTCAGAGGCCCTTAGTCTGCGGAGTGCAGCAGCAGATGCTCCACGGAGATAAAGGGCAGCAGCCTGGAAGTGAGTGGCTGCAGCCCAGGCTGATTCCTGCCAGCCTTCCTGTGTCACCTGTGAGCTAAAACAGGGCTGATTGTCCTCCCCACCCCACGGGGAAGGCTTTGCTCCATGGGAAGATCACAAATCTTGGGCAAACCTGGGATGGGGATGTGGGAGAACACGCTTTGGATGCTGCTCCAGCCCTTGATAAGGTCACTGTGCCCCATGTGGCAGGAGATGACAGGACCATGGCAGAGCGTGGCAGGAGGTGGAGCATCCTGTTAGCTTGCAGGATCTTAGCACAGAACAAGAGGGAATGGCCTCAAGCTGTGCCAGGGGAGGTTCAGGTTGGACATCGGGAAGAATTTCTCCATGGAAAGGGTGGTCAGGCATTGGAAGGGGCTGCCCAGGGAGGTGGTGGAGTCCTCATCCCTGGAGGTGTCCAAGGAAGGAGAGGCCATGGCACTGAGTACTCTGAGCTGGGTGAAAATGTGGGGATGGGCACAGGATGGACTTGATAAACTTGGAGGTGTTTTCCAATCTGAATGATTCTGATTTGCTGGAGGTTCCCCTGGAATAGACTGACATGGCTGGCAGAGCTTCAGCATCCTGAAGTCAACAGTGGCACCACACAGCGTGGTGAGAGAGGGCAGGAAGAACATTGTGAGCTCTGATTCTGCATTGAAGGGATGACCCTATTTGCCATCAAGGCCTCTGGTAGGAAATGAATGAGTTGGAGGAAATCCAGGAGCTGGGAGGGGGTGCTGAAGGAGCCAATCACCCCATCAGGTTCTGGGATCTCTAAGGGACCTGCGCTTTGGGAAGCACGAGGCATTACTGGAACAGAAGATGGCTTGTTTTGAAGGCTGCCAGGAGAAATCAGATCCTTTGCGGAGGGTGGATTGAAATCCATCTGCAATTAAGCCCAGGCAGTGCTGCTGCGTTTCCCTCGAGTCCCCCAACCTCCAGAAACCAGGGAGAGCAACGCCGGCTGTGCTGCCATTCCCGGCTGCTGCAGTTCACCTGGGGCAGCACCCACCCCTCGCCCAGGAGCGATTAGACATCCACTCCCACTCCCAGGAAGCTTGTTTCTCTGTCGCAGTGCTTGTAGCTAAAAAGCTTCTCTCACTAGACACAAGGAGACTTGGCCTCCAGGGACAGATGCTGTGGCTCGGCTGCGCCCCTGGCAAACGGGGGCTGCAGCTTCAGAGGAAAGGGCTGAGGACAAATTTTAAAAGATTTGCTCTCCCTTTGTAGAAACCTTTGATTAAACCTTGGCAGCTGGGATCGAGCTGGTGCTCATCTCCCCAGCCTCCCACCCCCTCCTGCTTCTTCATCTCCATCTCTTCTGGCTTTTCGTCTTTCCTCTTTTCTCCCTTCACTTGGGAAGGGAGCAGATCAATAAATAAATAAACCAACAGAAATGTTATTTCTCTGCTGAGAGGCGCCTTGAAGTTCATCAGAAATAACAATCCCAACCTCTTGTGCATGCGCAGGGGAGGGAGAAGAGATGGGATTAGTCCCTGGGGAAAAACACCGGCGCAACACGTTGGGGCTGTTTCAGAGGGCTGACAATTTAACAGCAGCGTTTGAGGTCTTACTCAGTGGCTCGAAGATTTTGACATGAAAGGGACACCAGTCAAATGAACGGAAGGATCATCTTGCAGGATTAAATGTCCTTGTCACCAACCCATCAAAACACAGCATTATTTTGAAGGTACAAATCGTGTCGAGGAGTTTACAGCAGATTAAAGCTGAAATTCCAGGGGATAGTTGGAAGATAAAACTGCTGCAGGTGGCATCAGCCAGAGCATGGGGTGACTGCACATCCCCAGCAGGATAAGGATCTGCCTGGCCCTGGGGTGGCCCAGCCGTTCATCTGCCATGCAAAGGAGTTGCTCCCAAATCAACCCAAAACTTTGTCCAGAGGATGGGGGAATTTGAAATCCATAGTTTACAGTGAGTGACACGGTGAGTCAAGATCTGAACACTTTCATCTTGGGACTCGATTGCATCAGAACTGCCCCAAAGTGCCACCTGGGAGAGTTTGCAAGGGGGACGGTCCTGTAGACATTCCTGAGTGAACACAGGTGTCCTTACAGAGACACAAAGCTGTCTGGGTGCATTCCTGAGACCAAGCAGGTCCCTGTGTCCCACCAGTGACTCAGGGTCCCCAGAGCTCCAGCCCAAAGAGTGGAACCAGATGATTGAAGGCCGTCTGCGACAGCCACAACCCCTCAGCCCCCTTCATCCCTTTCTCAGGGAACAGTGGGAGTCAAGGTGAAGGTGAACAGGGCCCTCCTGGTCCTTGTCACACTCCAGCAATGCCACGAGTGAGCTCTGGGTGTGTTTGGCTGAATGAGAGAGCAGGTTTGGGAAGGGAGCATCCAGGGAGTGTCTCTCAGGACAACCTGCAGTGGCTCTGCCAGGGAGGAATCACAGCGAAGCAACCAGCGTGTCATGAGAACACAAGAAGAGGTAGAAATAAGGGATATCTTGGTTCTGAAGTGCTAAACCAGCTCCTTGCCAGGTGCAGGTGTTAATGGGAGCTCAGCTTGGATGAAAAGAGTCGTGCACAGGCTGCAGGAAGCTGATCTCAGTTATTGGCTGTGGGTCAGCGGCAGTGGCCGTGACTGAGAGGAATAGAGTAGGCATTGGAGAAGCCAGAGTTTCTCACCCCAGAGCAGACTGAAGCTGATAGATGCTGTGAGTTCCTCTGCTGCACACGATCCTTCACGGGCTGCAGCAATAACAACCCACTGACCTGCACCTTCACCCCTGCACGGCCGAGCACGGTGCTCATGGGCTCCAGGCTTAGCTGGATTTAATGGCCCTGTTAAGGAGCATCCAGGGAAATCAAACACAGGGACAGGCACTGTGTCTGGAGTGTTTTTCAGTATGGAAAAACCACAAAGATACACCACAGAGGGAATATTAACTCCTTATCCAGCCCTTGCCTACAGAAGGAGACAGCAAGATGTCTCGGTTAGCAGCTATTGCTGTCAGTTAGTTGACAAGAAAATACTTGTGTGTAAAGCCTACCCCACAGCTTGTTCCAAGGGATGATGTTGGCAGCTTGAAAGGGAAATTCAGCAATTGCTAAAGGTCTTCCATGAGGTTTGTCACAGCCCAGAACAAGGAAAGAAGAGACATGGGAACAGATAGTGGGAGCACTCCTGTGTCAGCATTGCAATATTGGTCATGTTTGGGTGAAGAGAGGCTGCAGCGTGGGGAAAGCAAGTCAGAAAACTGGAAAACGTGAAATATGTAAAAATCCCAGTGAAGGAATAGTGGAATAAAATGCAATCAGCCTGGTGAAGGCTTGGTGAAGACAAGCTGTGGCTGCCCCATCCTGGGAAGTGTCCAAGGCCAGGTTGGATGGGTCTTGGAGCAACCTGGGCTGGTGGGAGGTGTCCCTGCCCATGGCAGGGGGCTGGGTAGATGAGCTTTAAGGTCCCTTCTAGATTGTTCCTGATGAGGTTATTCTGGTCTTTAAAAAAGAAAAGAGCAAGTTGTTTCATTTGTTAAGGCTGCACCAGTTTCCTTGTCCTTTCCTGATAAGCTCTTGACAGTGTGATAGGATTCAGGAGAAGCCAAGCAGGGAAGAGAGAACCACCCCCTGTCATTAAACTATTGCCTCAAAGACAGGATCCTTGGTTAGACTAATTCTCATGCTGCTTTATTTACTCGTTGTTTCATAAGCATTATTATTCTTCTTCATTGTTTTCGTAGTAGCACTGACCTGTTTTGAAACACCACACTTTGATCCCGTTGTCTCCAGGCTTGAAGAAATGGGAAAAATCCAGTGAAGTTTATCTTTATTGCTTTCTTGCATTCAATGAAAGCATGTTTTCCAAAATTTTCAGCACACAAGAAAACTGGTAATAAAATAATTGAGGATTTTGCTTCTTTCACTTCAAATCAAGACAAATTACTTAAGTAAACATATCAATGATTTTCTTGGTAATTTGATTACAGCCTAATGTAATTTATTAAATCAGAGGTACTTAACAACATAACTGGAGACATGCTAACTTCCCTTGGGAAGTAGCACGTCAGATGTCTTGTTGGAGCTACCATCTACCCAAACAACTGCTTTTTAAGTATTTCATTGCATTGCTTATGATTTTTGAGCCCTCCAGAGCTTGTTAGACTACAGCTGGTAAAGAGAGATTCTCCTTAACTCTTTCTTAGGAAGAGAGGGGATGGAGAAGGGAGTAAATTTTGAATTTTGGCAAACTTATGTCAGAGGTTCAGAATTTTCTTGCTGACATAAGAAAACCGGGATTTGCTTAGTGAAAAAAAATTGAAAATAAAAATCAAATGTAGGATTAGTTTTAGAGATTCAAGTACTTTGGCACACATTGTCACTTGAGTCCTACCTTCTAAATTCTGATTTAAAAAAAAAAAAAAATCATTCTCTCCAGATGAAATTTAGACATGTTGGGAGAAAATTCTAGAACTAATCCCACTTAGTGCCAATATCTTGAATTATTTCATGTATAGGGCTGTCATTTAGACAGCACTTTGATGGTGGTTGAAATTCGTCAGGGGCAGAAGCAATGTAGTGCCATGTTAGACTTTTCGTGTTTATAGATGTACTTCTGTCAATATATGAAGAGCCATCCTTTAATCCCCTGACCAAAATCAGTTGCTTTTTGGGTTAGTTAGCATAGAAAGGGCAAAACATAAATATCTGAATGTAGTGAGCTCTGTGTGTATATATGTAAAAATATACATTTTAGCATTTATTTATATATATAAAGTCTGCAGTAGCAAAGCCTGGTGGTACCCAGAGAGTTCCCAGTCTGAGCTGACTTATCCTATCTCCTTTGCAATCCCATTAAATCTACCTGCTAGGCACAGCTGGTGTTATGTGGAGGCCTGGAATTCTGCAAATGCTGATGAGTTTTTCTCTCATCTTGATAACCAGAATTAAACTTCACATTCGGGTGATGAGATTTCTGAGTTTTTTTTCTTCTCCCTCTTGGTTTGTGCTCCATAATGGGCCAAATGAATTCCAATATTTAGATTCTTCTTTGATTTTTCCCTGATTTATATGGTAAATAGAAAGCAGCTGTCTGTTTAACCATCTAACTCTTGAAACTCCTAGGCCCCTCGAGCGTCATCTGGAAGTAATGTAGCTTGTAAAACAAAGCTAAGAAGAAAAAGCAATGTTTGTTTTATGTGGGATGAATGACTTCAGTTGGGGTCCCTCTAATTCGGCCATTATGAGGGTTATTAAAAAGCAGTATTACCAAAGTGGTTTCAACTAAAAAGGAATATTGCAAAAAAATACATATTCAAAGCTCCAAGTACTTCATAAATAGTCCTTCGTTTTGGTTTCTCCAACAGAGAACCAACCTAATCTCCCCTCTGTACATCAACAGATGTTAAAAGGTTCCCCTGTTTCATTCACTCCCCAGGAAGAAATTGTCTTTTATAATTAAGGGCACCCTATTTATCTTACAAATTTGGTGTTGCTAAAGAGTAGGTAGAATCAGGTCTGTCAACTGCAGTATTTGCTGTCTTGTAAACATACTGAAACAGGTCTAAAATCCATAAATGCTCTGGATTAACTTACGTGCAAAGTTAATTTTTTTTTAGCTTTTCCAGCATTTGGCAAACAATTTTTTCATTCACTATTGATGTGAACAATATCTGACCTTTAAATAAATGTCTTGATGTCTTGGGAGTAGGAACAAGATATTTAAGGTCCCTTCCAACCCAAACCATTGTGGGATTGTATGAATTCTATGAATCACAGAATCAGTCGGAGTGGAAAAGACCCATAAGGTCACTGGGTCCTATAACATGTTCTGTGCTTGCATCTCTACTGTTGCATTAGATATCCTTCAGCTCTGTCTGTTTTGGTTTTTTTAATTGTCTAAAGAGCAGTTTACTGCAGGACTCTGCCATCACACAGAAGTGTTTTCCTATAAATGTGTGCCATCGTGCAGAAGTAGAAAGTCTTCCCTGCGATCATCTGATGACTCCAGTAATGATGCAGAAATGAAATTAAATCCACTTCCAAATAAACTGGTCAAGCATAATAGAGTTACTGTGATGCAATTAATGTTGTTTAGCTGGTAGTCTGTGAAAATACTGCTTAGTGGGAACTGCTGAGAGCACACAAAATACGTAGAATCAAATACACTCTTGGCAGAACGGGGAACTTTCACAAATTAAATCAAGATTCCTTATGGAGATATGTCCATATTTGTCAAGCACTGGGGTGAGGAGGAAAGCTAAGGTAGTAGGGGTTTTTTTTGTAATAATCTTTCTTTAAAACTCATAAACTCCATACTTTTTACCCAAAGCACTGTCCAGATCTCTTGAGTAGTTTTTTGGCTCTATTTTCTTCCATTTTTGTATCTCACCAAGTGGCTTGGTAAGGTTTTTTTCATTGCATTGGCCATGCATTGTTAACAGCCTAAAAACCTTCATTTTTGTGTGTGAATTTTTAGATCCTCTTGTTGTCTCATAGAATAAACTTAAAATATGATTATACAAGAAAATTTTTATTAGTATGTTTTTTACTGAAAGCAGCATATGGCAAGCCAATGTATTATTTCAGTGGGGTTTGTATGGTATGTGGATTCTAGCAATTTCGTTTCCATTTAATATAGGAGTCACTGTGTTTTGCAGTATAATACCCTTCTTTTCAATTACTCTGAGTTGACGGCTCATGAAGTAACATTTTCAATGTCAGGTTATTCTTGGGTTTGCCTGTCTCCAGTTTAGAGCAGGAGGCCTATAAATACATTTTCTAAATATTAGTCATACCCTCCTTCAGATGAATTATATTTTAAAGAATATTACTCCTACCTAATCCCCCTATTTTTATATCACCAAAAAATAGATATTTCAGAATAGACTGAAATAACCAACCTAACCCAAATCTAAAGCGAGCTGTTGTATTGAGTAATAGCTGAATTCTACAGTTCTGTCTGAATTCTTAATCCGTTCTTTCCTTGAAATGAATTGGAAACTTGCCTGAGAAAATGCTGCATAAATTATCCTTAAGCAGAAGAACTGTCCTAATATTCTCTGATAAAGATGTTGATGAATTGCAGTCTATTTAAACTTTTCTGTATTACTCTGAAGTACTACCAGTTATTTGCAGTTGGTCTTTGCATTATTGTGCCTTTAAGAATACATTGCTTGTGGTTGAAGGATTTTGGGGCAAATATACTGGAGAACTTCTAGATGATGTTCTTCAAAAAGGTGACGTTCTTTCCTCACTCAGAAGTTTCACAGAAGTGTCATTAATGTCTGGTATTTGTCTTATATAGATGTTGTTAATCCTTATTTCAATTAAATTCTCAATATTTTGGAAAATGAGAATGAAAACTACTTTTTTTTTTAAAAAAAGAAAATTTTCTATGGCATGACCATCTGATGGAAAATATTTCATTCTTCAGATTTATGAGCCAGGAGAACAAATTGGATGAAGTAGAAGAACTTCTGACAGTAGCAATATAAACACCAGCTGAAGTAATTTAAAAACCCGTTGTTGTGCTTGTCAGACACATTTTAAGCAAGCCAAATATGAACTTCATAACTTTTTACTAATTTTTCTCCTTTAATAGTTCTAGAGGCATGGTCATTATTTTGCATTAGAGGGTACAAATTATGCCTTTTGTTCGCATTTTTTACTCAAAGGACATGTTTTTTGTAAGACTGCTCAGATGAGTGTCCTTAAAAGATAAGATAATAAAGCTGAAGCAGTTGTGAGAGCTTGTGTTAGAAATGTATGAAATCTTGGGGTTCTTTCACACCTCCATAAATTAAGCAGTAGAATTTGGCATGCTAATTTTTCTCCTGTGCAACTACCTATATTGCATTTGAGTGAACTGGAAGCCTGATGGAATACTGGGGTTTTCAGAAGGGTCTGAGGCATACCTATCCATAGAAAATGTGATATATTATTAAGAGAAAGCACTCACAAGCCTCTCCATAAATGCAGCTCATTACTGCCATGTAAGCCAGCATTTGCTCAGTTCAGACTAATGACAAATTCTGAAGTGTTTGGGTGGAAAAAAGGAACAGTACAGATCTCCAAGGCGTCCTTATTACCTGGTTTGGCTTTTAGATGCTTTTTGTGTTCCCTCCTGTACAGGAGAGGGTTGTTCAAGGCTTCCAGGAAGTCGATTGTTCTGGATGGTACATCTCCGCCAGACCTCCCCAGGCAAACACAACAACCTAATGCAGTAGCTCTCCAAAGAGCAGCATTTATTTCTGTAACAGCAGTGTATTTCAACAATGCAGAAAAACAATTTCTAGTGTTCCTGAAGGAAGGTTTCGACTGAAAAATGTAGTGCTTCAAGACCATAAGTGTGTGACCATATGTTATGGGTGCGGAAGGAAGGCTGTACAGAGCCTTTTAGGCTGCTGGGGACTAAATACCTAACTGGAATTGGATTTTTTTTTTAATGCTGCTGTTTCTCTATGAGATATTTCTGGAACATGTTGTACCTTCTGTTTTCAACTTCTCTTCATATTTTACAGGGACAATTATGGAAGAACCAATGAGTTTTTGGAAGAGTTTTAGTTGTTGATTGTAAAAAGCAATCTACTTCTGCCAAAGGGTAGTAAGGGGTTATTAAGAAAGGTGACATAAATATCTTTAGATTCTTTCATTGCAGATATCTGTGATTTGGAATTAGAAAGAGAAAGAGAGAAAATAATAGAAATTAAGGTAAACCAAGACTTGGTGATTTTGAGAGACCTCATAAGAGGAAGGTGGTCTCATCAACTCACAGTTTATGTTTTGGAGTGGTATTATTCCCCCTGAACATTCACACTGTCTCACTGAGGGCAATTCTCCCACTAATGGCTGTTGTTAATATTACCTATAATGTTATGCAAGTGATGTTAATTGGCAGTGTGGGTGGCCAGGAGACAGAATGGTGGGATGAAGGGAAGGGGAATATTTTGAAGGGAATGAGTCAAGCAAGATTGAAAGACAGTCTTGGTATGAAGTGAATAAGAAAGAGGTTTAGGGAAGAATAAGTATTAATATAGGCAGAAATTCAAAACCAAAATGGGTTTTGAGAAACCTCTCCACTGCTCATATGAAGGATCACATGGAGCAAAATCAGCCACTTGCTGAAAACTGATTTCCTCCTCACCTGGCCTGAAAAGCAGCTTTAAAGAAACATACAAAGGAGAATGTTCATTTTGTTTATCACTATTGACAGGGGTAGGTGCTCGTTCTCTATAAAATAACTTTGTGGGAAAGCTCTCAAAACATACAAAGAGTGTATTTAGAAGAAATAGAAATTTATAAGAATCTCTCTTGTTCATGTGTATTGAATTGGATAGAGGCAACCTAATGTGTTTCAGAGGTGCAATTGGAAAGACGAACTTTTAATTCCCTTACATGAAACAAGCAGTTTCCTTTAAATTTCTCTTTTCTTTGTTGATAGGAACTAAGGAACTGGAGGAATACATTGCACATTTTGTATGCTAGATGAGTTTTTATAATATTGGAATTATTCCTCAGAATTGCTTAATTACAGAAACAATAACTTGGAATTTGGACAAAAAGTAGCAATTCTTACCAAGCTCTGAATCAGACACAAAGAGCTGGGGGGGCTCACCTGGAGAAGAGAAGGCTCCAGGGACACCTGAGAGCCCCTTGCAGTGCCTGAAGGGGCTCCAGGAGA
>JAWWEE010000085.1:71098568-71115296 GCA_035221455.1 Xenops minutus | reverse complement strand
GGGCAGAGAAGCTGTGGCTGCCCCTGGATCCCTGGAAGTGTCCAAGGCCAGGTTGGACGGGGCTTGGAGCAACCTGGTCTAGTGGAAGGTGTCCCTGCCCATGGCAGGGGTAGGGACTGTAAGGTCTTTCAGGTCTCTTCCAATCCAAACCATTCCATGAGTCTGTGATTAAAACCAATCTTGTAAGTCATGATAGAAAATAGTTTTTGTTTTGTAATATTAATGGTATTTTAATACAAAGCCTGGAAATGCCAGAGCTGGTGGTCACCAAACCCCATCCCTCGTGCCCATCACAGGTCTGGGTACCTTGTACAGCCAGGGTTAAACTCTGCACTGTGCCAGCCACTTTCAATACATTGTTTTACCTGGACAGTGATCAGATATTCCTGATGAGGGGTTGTCTAATCCTGGATTAGACATGCCTTTTAATCTCTGTTAATGTGGAAGGCAGACTGGAGGAAGAGCTCTACAACACAGTTCCTTGCACAGAGAGGCCCTTCAGCACTCAGCAGGACTTGGATACAAGTAATTCACAGCAACTTGTAGAGTTTCTTCTTTTTCTTCTTCTTAGGCAGTCTTTGCAGTTGTGTTCGATTTTCTTAGCCACGTTGCCTGAATAATTAATGATAAAATTAATTTTCAGAATATCCAAAAGATGCCATCTCTCAGTCTTGTTTATTTGCCCCAAGATCTGGGGGACGTTATACATTACAGTCATATGCTCAGCACTGGGCTTTAAAACATGTCCTAAAACCTGAAACTCACTTAATATTATTCACCCAGTTTGTTTTTCTGGTTTATTTTCTTTTTAATTGGATAAGGAGTTGAAATCTGTTAATTGTCATTATTATTTTAAATGCAGCTGTTACTTAATGATGGAAGGTAATTAAAGCTTTTTCAAAGGAAAAACCTACTCTTCCTTAAATTTAAAGCTTTTATATTTTTAAATTTGGCCAAATCAGTAAGTAAAGTGTTAGATCCTCTGCTATAGAGGAAGCTTGGGCAGTAGGGATGTAATTCTGGATGCATTTTGGTTTTATTCCTGATATAGTAGTAATAAGCAAGTGCCTCTTTTAGGATCCTCTCTGTATAACACACCTTTTTTTTTAGCTTTTGTTTTTCATTTTTCTTGTTTCATTGGGGTACTCATTGGGTACCTGACTATCCCATTAGTCTATTGTTCTCTCAGGGTCCAAAAGAGAATTACTCCAATTCTATATTGTTGGAAGTAGTAAGGCAAATAACACCTACAAGTTAGTGTTATTATTAAAGTCGATATTTTTAATTTCAGTCATCAACTGCATATCGAAAATAGCCATTCAAAGTTCTGTGAAATGCTGACATAGCCTGAAAATACTGAAAGCCCGTCTCGCTTTTGTTCTTTGTGAAACATAACCCAGCCAAGATTAGTACCTTTACCACAAAAACAGAAGTCTTTTAAAAACAAGTTAAGATTGAAGGGTTTGACTTTCCAAAATAGGAAACGTCAGAATTCAGGTAGTATCTCTGAGCCTTATTCAGGCTTTTTACACGTTTGCATTATGATAGCATTTCATCCTTTTGATTAAAAGCTAAATACTGAATTTTGCTTTTGTTGTGGTTTAGCAGAACTTGATCTAACAAGGCAGCGCCAGTGGGATGGATTCTCTGCAGGAGCCTGCCCTGGGCGAGGATGGGTTTCACCAGTGATTACTGACAATAGGGGAGTGTTGAAATGCAGGAAGATGTTTTTTTCTTTCGAAGTTTGCGGGCAACTTGCTCGTTCCTCTGTGAGCTGTGTATGCTCCACCAGCAATTTGTCCCAGACTCTATGCCAAAACCATGTCAGCCTCACTCCAAGGTCCTCACGCTCTTTGCACAAGCTCTTTCTTGCCATTTTCCCCTGTTATTTCTGCTCCCTCCCTCCAGCTCCTTTGCTTACGAACTCAGCAAGTCTTCCTATTCCTGTTTTTTCTTTCAAGGATCAGAGATCACAGCGCTCCGACAGGTCCTTATCTGTAAGAATGTAAAAACCTACCTGCAGCGCCTGCCAGAGGCAGTGAAATTCTCCCTTTCTGCTCGAGTATGGAGATAATCGTAGGGACAGCACAGAAGGTTAAACCTGAATTTTCTCTTGACTGATTTCCATACTTCTATTGTTTAAAACAGAACAGAAAAAAATCCCACCAAAACCTCATAACAGTCCCCCAAAAGCAACTTCCAGCAACTTTAATATGCCACTATCTCATTTAGTGCAAGTTTCTAGAGATCCCAGCAAGTCTCCCAGCTGAAAACAAGGGCTGGGCTTTAGGGGGATCACGAAAAGGAACAACAAATTTGAATCTCACAGTAATCGAGCCATCAGCTGTCTTTGTTTTATGAACAGCAGCTGAGCTGGAAGGCATAATTAGGGTAATGGTTTCTGGCTCCAGCTGTGTCTCACTACAGAACAAAGAGAGCTCAGCAGAGATTTCGTAGTATAATACACTTTTCCCCCCTTCTTCTTGGGAGAATTAACAAAGATTACTCGATGGGCTGGGGCTGTGATTCAGTCGGGAGTGGACATCAGTATTTCTCCAAGGAGAGAGTGTCTGAAGCTGACAGGATTTTGGGGAACCACCAGCAGCATTGCTATGAGTGAAAACTGTGCTTGCCTCCAGCCCAGGGGTACTCAGGTGCAGACAGGCTCTACCAAGTGGCTCTTGTGGTACTTCCAAAGGACTCTTAAGTAGGTGTTGAAATTTTTCCCTGGACCATTTTGGCGTTGTTTTCAGTTCTGGATCCCTCTGTGTGACTGTAGAGTTCATCTGGGATAAGGGATGAGGTTTGCAAAGTGTCTTCTTCTGGGATGAAAGTTGCTGTAGGAATGGAGGTTTTCTGATGTCCCACATGGAGAACTACTGGTGGGATTTCTGGTGTGACCTTCTGAGCTTGGAGAGGGATGAAAGTTAAAGCCTGACCTAACTGGGTTCTAGCTAACAAGGACCAGCTGGGTCACAGAAAAGGGGTTGGGAGGGAAATACAGGGTAAATCAACGGGGCCTCACCAGGGAGGTGACGGGAGGATGAGAGTATTGAGGGAGGAATGTGCGGGTCCTTGGGCCTGGGATCTGTGATGGAGAAGGTACATGGGGCACTTTGGTTGGTTAATCTGGGGAGAAGAGGATCTTTGTGGACTTTTTTCTCTCCATCCGCTTGCTTTGGCTTTGAGTGCTGCAAAACCCCCAGGAATTCATGTAGACTCTCATACTGAGATACTTAATAGTTGTCATAAAGCCTTTTGTCCAGGAGCCATTGGAACTATAATGATTCTGCTTTAAAGCTTGGCAAAGTAAATTTCTTGCTCAAATTATAAAAAGACTGGAGGACCTCAAAAATCCTGTCATGCAGAACTGACAGATAGAAATATAGGCATATGTCAGTGCACGGTACTTGAAAATGTAAATTTATTAATTCAGCTATGTGTATTAAATTGTAAAATCATGTGTCTGTTAAAAGTGACTGCGGGAGGATGCTGAAGATTGTTCTGACTTGACATGAACAAAGTCTCCCTGGCTGTGACACAACCAATAACAAGTCAGCGCAGATACAGCGGTGCTGAGAAAGAAGATGACAGCTTCATGTGCAAATTGATACAAAGATCTCTTATTTTCTATTTATTTATGTGCTCTGATGTTTCATTCCAGGTGATCAGCTTTTTCAGCTCCCGATTGGAGCAAGCTGGAGCTGAGCTGTCAGTGGAGCGGGTTCTGGAAATCATCAAGCAGGGAGCTGTTGCTTTGCCCAAAGACAGGCTAAGAGTAAGTGCTCAAGACCTCATCAATTAAAGTGTGCTGCTCCAATCAATTACTCATATATGTCCTTTATACCTGTAACGTCAAAGCTTCATTTCTCCTATCAGTAGTGACTGAAAAGTGATTACACTGTCAATTGCCATATGTGTATGTTTTAATTTAAATTCCTAATTTCTGTTAAATGTTTGGGTGAGTTTTTGTGATTAGTTATTAAATTGAAGCATGTGGAGGAATTAAAATTTGCTGAAGCTAAGGTTTTCTTTGTTGTATCTTGAAATAGCAGCCTCACCTCTCCATCTGCTGTTTAGTTATGCTGTAACCAAATTTTTATCATTCCTTTTTTTTCTAGTTAATTTATTCTCCTTTCTCTAGTGTTCTACATCTCCTTCAGGGTCTATATCAAATGCTATAAAGATAAATTTCTGGGGCTTTAGTTAAGAATTACCCAACCTAGTGAAAATCAGTTCAGAACCTGTAAGTCTGGTCAACACGATGATGAGCTTTCTGTGTAATCCTGAGCAGTCCCCTCTATTCTCTTCTGAGAATCTCTCAGATCTCATCAGGGATTTACCAACTTGACAGGTTTTGTGAGGCTAAAATCCATTAATGGCTGTGTGATGCTTAAATACAACAATAAGGATATCTGTGAAAGTAAGTAAGGTAAGTAAGTAAATGAGAGTTATGTGTGTTTTTTAAACACAGTGAATGTTGCTTCTCTGCTATGTCAAGTATATTTTCAATAATGTCTGCTCTCTGCAGAACTATTTTTGTTCCTACGCTGTGATAAGAGAGTGAGAGTGTCTTTTCAAGACCCATTTCTTTGTGGTAACTTTAGGAAAATATCTGATAAGGCACACTGAGTCCACAGGGCCATTGGCGACGGTTGGTAATTTATTTATACCCTGGTAATTTTAAAACACCCAGTGGGAATTGTCTAGCTGGCTGCATATACTAATGTCTTTCCTGCAGTTCCCTGTGTCCCTGAGATGGCATGTATTTAGTCACTCAGACTGAATTACTTTGGGAGAGATTGGTCTATAGTCCGAGTCCTGAGCCGCGGTACAGGAATAGCCTGAGTAACACCAGAGGAGTTGCTGGATCCAAACCCAGCCCTTCAGGTTGTGTCCTTTCCACGTTGTGATGCTGTGAATGCAGAGGAACACTCGAACTTTGTTTTTTTCTATGACAACTTACTCTATTGTGCACATAATTAAAAGCCCTTATGTTGAGGCTGCAGTGATTCCTTCTTGATGTGGAGCCATCACCAAATAAACTTGCTGCTTACAAAAAATGGAGGTTTTATCAGTTACCAGTGTGCCACATCAAGCTCACATGTCTGGCCACAGTTTACAGAAATGGTGTTCCTGGAGCATCAAGCTTAAATTTTCTGCATTAATGATATACATTATTCAAAATTATACATTTATATTACTTCTTAAAGCAACAGTATTTGACATGTGCCAGTCTCTGCAAGTCCTCACCAAGCAGTCAAGTACTTCAAGTTTTGAGGATGCTTGGTGTGGCTTGGAGGGACTTCCCTTTCCTCTGGAGGACTTGAGTTTGGGGATGGAGTTACCAAGTGAACACAGCCAGCCTGGCACATCATTCTTCTATACTGCCCACTCATACCTCTAATGGGTTTTGTCTTTTTAAAATACTTTTGCTGAGCAGAAGTTTGGCCAGAACAGGTTAGTCATCCATGAAGAAAAGTTGGTGACATTGACCTTGGTGTATATATATATAGTCATGCATTAATTTGCACATGCAAATAACATCCTTCCTTTGCACAGACGGTAGTGATGGGCAGCATGTGCTTCCCTCCTGTAGAAATGACCTTGTGAGTCTTGGTGCCCTCTGTCCTTGTACCTCTCTTGCTGGAGTCTCACAGCTTCTCAGACCTTCCCACTGCAGTCTCTGAGGTTTTCAGGGGAAGCTATTCTGAAGCTTGACAAACTCATATTAAGATCAGACTGAAGATATAGTTACACAATAACTCTGGCAACTCTGAGGAATTTTCAGCAGCTAAATAAAGGAGGAAGCTTTAATCCACATGTCTTTAATGACACTCTCTGGGCGAGTCTGGATGGGTGGGAGCAGCCCTACCCACAACTCACTTTGATGGCACCTTTCGGGGAGTTGCAGAGCCAGAAGGTCCCCCCTGAGCCTCCTTTTCTCCAGGCTGAGCCCCCTTAGCCCCTCCTGCTGCTCCAGCCCCTTCCCCAGCCCCGTTCCCTTCCCTTGACATTCTCCAGCCCCTCAGTGTCCGTCTTGGAGGGTCCCAAAACTTGACCCCAGGATTCCAGGTGCGAATACCACAGGGGTCAGCCTGTGCCCAGCCAGCTGGGACAGTGTCTGGAGGAATTACGAGTCAGTGCATCTGTGTTGACACAACCTACATGTAATTGCCATGTGCAAAGCTGTGGAGTTCAATCCAGAGAATTTATAGATGAGCTTTGCAGTTAATTGCTAATTAATTTTCAAGCCATCCTTGCCTTTTGCCACAGCATACTGAAGTGCTCTGAAATACAAGAGACCCTGCAGAGCTATTATTCCTTCCTCCTAGAAATAACCATCTTCAGCTGAAGCTCTCCGGGGGAGGCATTTGAAACATGGATATGATTTGGAAAAATGAGGGCTGAAGCAGCGCTTTTACTCACTCACTTTCCTGCAGCTCAGACAATGACAGGATTTTTCTTATGTAAAGTACCTAATGTATGCACGGATGTTTTCAAGTGAATGTTTTCAAGTTGCTTATCTTGGCCTTTGTCGAGGAAGTGAGCATTCAAGAGGCGTTACATGTGCTCAGGTCCTGAGTCTGTTGCTTAGTCCATAGTTCAAACATGAATCAACTTCAGCTAAAAATAACAGCACTTAGAGCCACAATCCTGATCTGCATAATGGAGCTTATCAGTTTTGTAGCACACCCTGGTACTCCCTTTCACTGTGGGAAGCAACATGGGATGCAAAGTGAACATGTGTGGTAGGAGTAGGTCATGGATAGATATATAGATAGATAGATAGATATATTTGTGTGTCTGTGTTAAGAAAGATAGCTTGCATTTTCTTAGCAAATAATTGTTGGGAAATGGAAGATCTAACTCAGATTCTCCTTCCAGTCCCGGAGCAGTCTGACTGGAGACAAACAATATAATTAACATTATTTTTAGTGTATGCTTTTAGCCGTGCACTGTGGAAGGCAGGGAAAGTCCAAGCTGAGTAATTAGCCTTTTAGAAGACTTCTGCACAAACAGAGAGATAAAGGGCAGGTGCTGAAATCAAGAGCTGGTTATTTCTCCCTCAGTCTGTGGGAGGAGATAAATGAAGTTAATATGCCCAGGATGGAGGCAGAAGCCACGGCGTGGAGATAGAGCTGTCTCCTTTGCAGACGAGCAGCCCACAATCCAGGCTCCCTGGTATATTGCAGAAGCTTATTAAAGGCAATTTAGAGATCATAGTGATAGGTGAAAATTGGCCTCATTCGTTCCTTTTTCTTTTTTTTCTTTTTTTTTTAAAGTTCTCAGACTGCCTTTCTTCCCTTTGGTGAACTATCTGTACTTTCAGGATTAGGAGCGTGAGAGAAGTGGGACTGTGTCTGGAGCCTGTGAGTTATCTCAGGGTTTCAAGGGGAGTTAGCCAGCAGATAATCACTCTTTTGCAATAAGTGGGAAAACTTGTTTCAAATGCCAGCTAGTGACTGGAAGCTGACATTTGGGTTCACGGAATGATCACACTTGGGAGGCCACATTTAATGCTTTTCTTTTATAAAGTTCCCATTAGCTAAGCCACTTAAAGTAGAGATTTGATTTTCATGACCATTTTCTGAGCTGCTTGTGTTTCTCTCCTATTCCTTTTCCCCCATGTCAATGAGTATTTTGTCTTCAGTGTGCACTCAGTCAGATGTTGTTCATGCGCTATGCAGACGTGCCATTATGCCATCAACTTCCACCTTTTTGGTATGGTACAAAATTCAATATTTATTAAAGTGCATTTGAGTTCGATGGGCATTAAAATTTCACCGAATATGTAAAAGGAGCAGAGGTAAAAGCCTTCAGTCTCCTGACAGAACAAGCTTCGCTTTAGGTGTTAAAAGCATTTCTCATAGGTTTCCTCTTCTGTTAACGATGTACTTCCAACTCCATCAGCTCCCATCTGTTTTATTGGAGAGAGCTCCTAACCATCGAGGCACCAGAGCACAGGGTAAGAGTAAATTGCCATCAGAGTTACAGCAGATACTGCCTGGGAGCAGGACCAGAGCAGCTTTGTGTCCCCAGCACATCACTCTGGGGGACCAGCACCAGCACCAAAAGTTCAGCTACAAAAAAAGTCATGAAAATAACAGTTGTTGAATGAGGTGGCATTGAATTCAACAGGGGATGTCAACCATAGGTCCTTCCATTTGGGTTGGAAAAACTCTCTAAAGACCACCAAGTCCAACCATCCCTCAGCACTGCCAAGGCCACACTAACCCATGTCCCCAAGTGCCTTATCCTTTTAAATGTCTCCAGGAATGGGGACTCCACCACTGCCCTGGGCAGCTGGGACAGGTTTGGACAGGCCTTCCCATAAAGTCATTTTCTGGTGTCCAACCTGCCCCTCCCCTGGCCCAGCCTGAGGCCATTCCCTCTCCTCCTGTCCCTGTTCCCTGGGAGCAGATCCTGACCCTTCCCTGGATCCATCAGGGAGTTGCAGAGCCAGAAGGTCCCCCCTGAGCCTCCTTTTCTGCAGAATGAGTCCCCCCAGCTCCCTCAGCCGCTCACCAGACTTGTGCTCATGGAAAATTGGAAAGAGGTGTAGCCATAGAAGAAAGTGCATGTGAAGTTCCCAATACTGAAGGAGCCAAAATCATTTCTTGGTTTGGTTACTGAGCAGTCTCTGGAATTGTTTTCCTGCTTCTGCAAATGCTCTTCCCACGGAGGAGAACCCACAGTCAGTGCCATAACACTGGTGGTGCCGTAACACTGTGAAGAGGGACAGGACATGGGCAGCACTCACACAGCATCCCTGATTGCAAAGGAAATGGTTAAAGTTTTATATATACACACCCTGTTGATCCCAAGAGACCACCCATTGCCCCACCTACTATTAGGATTGCTCCTGATGATGTTTGTGGTTTTTTTCTGGAGTCCTGCTGTCCATAGTCCTGAGTGGTTATTTTGCCATGGTGAGATGCTGGATTCAGGATGCAGACCAGTGGTCTTTAATGATCTAAATTAAACCTTGGGACAGATCTGTAATTGCTTTAAAAACTATATGCAGTTTTCTTGTGTTTGTTTTACTGCTGTAACAGGTCCTTGTTGCCATTAGTTTAGATGGAATAGTGCAAAAATTAACTCTGTGTGACACTGTTAAGGACATAGAGACAGAGGAATTACAGAGACAAGCACCTCCTTTGCAGAGCTCCAGGGCACAGCACTAAGCAAGAGAGACAGAAAACTTCCTTAAAAAATAAATTCATACAGTTCTTCCTGATATTTATCTTTTTTTTTCCTCTCCTTTTTTTTTTCTGGCTGAAAGGGCAAAGATCTTATTATAGTGGAAGCTGACTGTGTCTAATACATCCTTAGGTCTGACGCTAGGCAGGCGCCTATAACAGACTTCCTCTTGCTGACCCTCAGCTGCTGTTAACCCTTAACCTGAAGAAGATCAGATTAGTGAGAGAAGTGTAAGAAACTTTTAAACAAAGTGCTTTCTGGGCCTTTCCAAAACACCAACCATATGCTAAGAATAATAATATTTACGGATTGTATGTGTCCTTCTGACAATTTATACCCTCAATTAAGATGTCAGACTTCCCTACTTCCGTGAACTGACCTGTAAGTGATGGACAATAACTCATGATCCTTTTGAAGGCATTTGTTTGAGAGGTCAGGTTCTCAGAGACCTTGAGTAGAGAATATACTCCCCGTCCCTTGAGAAATATTATTTTGGGTAATCAAAATTCCAGGAAAAAAAAAAAAAGATCTTGAAAGTTTTGATGAGCTTTGTGGTCAGAAAACAAGTTATCATCGTGAAACTGTGAGCAGTCAAAGACATGTCTGCACTCAGCTGACTCTGGCTGATCTTGCAGTGGGATTATAAACCTGTCTGTCTGTCTGAGCCAGGGCAAACCCTCATACAGGTGCTTTTCTGTTAATGTAAGCCTGGTACTTAGCTTGCTGAGAATGAGTTGAAACTAAACTGAATGACACCACTTTATAATAAGTATGTCCAAGCAGGAGTTTATATCATTTAAATCTATTTAATTAAATGGTGTAAACTTATGTGTAGGCAAGATCTGAAGTATGTGAAAAATATTACGGAAAAGCTGTGATTATTGTAGTACTTGGAGTTAGATACTTGCTGACATAATGCATTGCATGGGAACCCTTGACTGTGCATTTTAAAAACTTGCAGAGAGAAAAATAACTTCATTATCCCAATGAAAGCTTTGGGATTTTAATTCAGAAATAAATACCACCCTCACTTTTAAACATTAATATGATAATCCACAGAAATGTGTCTTTGGCAGGAAGTAGACTTGAGTAGCTAGTTAAAATGTGTAGCATGGCAACAAAAAAATTTACTTTTATACCTGATAGCTTTCTTTTAACACTGAAAAAGCCAGGGGCCAAAGTAAATTTGCTTTAACATCTGTGGATTTAAAGCCATAGAATCACAAGTTTAAGTTGGAAAAGCCCTCTAAAATAATCAAGCCCAGGTGTTCCCCCAGCACCGCAAAGGCCACCACTGACCATGTCCCCAAGTGCCACATCCACACAACTTTTGAACACTGATGTGTGCAGAAGTGTTTGAAATGTGGTGATTCCTGTTGTTCATTGGTTAAAAGGAGATTTCAGCAGTCTTTAGAGAGCCTTGTTTGTAGCTCTGTGTAATGCAAATACAGCTGATGAGTTGGATTGAATACTAACAACACTTCATTTTCAGAAGCATCCTTCAGGTAAGATGGAAGAAATCAGTTAACTTAGAAGCATTAGGGAAGGAGAAATAAGTCATGCTGCAGTCCTTTGAAAAGCAGTTTGCCTTGAAATTTACAGTCCACGGGGCTTCGTGTTGCTGGACTCAAGATGTTAGAAATGTTGGCATAGGCTGGTAGTGTTGGTGAGTCACTTATAAAGCTTATTTATTTATTTTTCAAAGTTTGCTTTAATACTTTTATGTGAAAAATAAAATCCCAGCCAGAACTCTTCATACAGTTACCTATTCCTATGTTTGCATTGATTTTTGACTGACATGCAGGTCAGGATTGGGGTTTCTTTGGTGTGGTGTAAGACGAGTCCTTCTGCACACAAGGTCTGAGTCACAGCAAAATGTTTTATCTGTGTGAGTGCTGCCAGGTCCAACAGCAGTGGTGTGCACTGTGGCATTCACAACCTCTCTCTGGCACTCCCAAGGAGAGTTCACTCACACTGTAACCCACTCTGTGTTTACATGTTACTCTCAAGGCTGTTTGAAAAGGGAATGTGCTCTGCACCTTTCCCCAGTTGTCTTACAAATGTGAAAATTATACAGTATCACAGATTTAATTTTTCTTTTCTAGCTTTATGGGGAAAGGGATCAAAAAAAAAAGTCCCCACCCCTCAAATGAATCCAGGAAACTGAATTTTTCAAATGTGGATGTTCCTGAGAACCTAAACAAATTAGGTTTGCTTTTACACAGCAGCTGTCAGTCAATTTTGGGATTAAAAACAGCTTTTTAACTTGAGTTTATTTCACTGGTTATAAATTCTTCCATGGGGGTAGGGAAAAATAAACAGCAACTTTTGGCATTGTTGACTAGAACAAGAAAGAAAAAGCCAGCTATTTTATTTTGCTTGTCTGCCTGGCACACTGTTAAAAACATATTAATGCTTTTCTGACACCTCCCTATTGAGGAGTAATATAAACATCATTGCAGCATCAACATAGGAAAATATGCACTAGCAAACTTTTGAATCTCTGATCTTTAAACTGTTTCTCATGTAATATCAGTTTCTTACTGTAAAGCAGCCAAAAATCCCGTTGAACAGAAAATAGTAATCATGCTTTCAACTTAGAGCTCTGTATAAAGCTTTTCTTCACAGATTACGAATGACAGAGAATTTCAGCCTTGTTTTCTTCCTAGTCACTGGAGCATTCATTTCCAAGGGGAAAATCCTGCTTTCACTGGAGAGTTTTGCTGTTGGCTCCAACATTCTTAAGGTTGTCAAGCCGTATCTTTGTGCTTACGAGATGCTACCAGGCACGATGTGAGCAGGAGAGCAGGCAGGTCCCAAGACTTTGCGTGTCCCACGGTGGGGAGTGTGTGTCTCACAGTGGCTGGTATTAATTAAGAGGAAAGAAGGACTGCACTTTTCCCTGCCCTCTCCCTTATTTCCCTGGCTGACGTTTCGTAGGAGTCCCACTGGTTGCTCAGTAGCTCAGAAAATTGAGCTGCTGTGATGGTCAGCAGCCTGGTCGGGATCTAATGGCTTGAGATCCCTGTGTTTCCTCCTGTGCTGTGTGTGAACAGAGCAGCAGAACTGAGTCTGAGCTCCTGAGCTTGGACCACCTGGGCTGAGGTGGAGATGGAGCCCTGTTAACCAGTGATGGATGAGTTTGGGGGTGCTGGGAGTGAGTCTTGGCTACCCACACCAAACCCACTCAACTCCTGTGAGCTCTCATATCAAATAGTCTGCATTTTACCATCATTTTCAATGAGTGATTTATCTTACAGGTTATAATTGAAATAAGACACTGATGTCTAAATCCCTTCAATGTGTTTTGACTACTTGTAGGTTTAAATTAGATATTGGGAAGGAATTGCTGGCTGGTAGGGTGGTGAGGCCCTGGCACAGGTTGGGCAGAGAAGCTGTGGCTGCCCCTGGATCCCTGGAAGTGTCCAAGGCCAGGTTGGAATAACCTGGGCTAGTGGAAGGTGTCCCTGCCCATGGCAGTGGGGTTGGAAGGTGAACTTGAAGGTCCATTCCCACCCAAACTATTCTGTCATTCTGTGATACAAATGCTGGATTTTGCTTATGCCAACCAGTCCATGGCACTCTGTACCCTACAGCATTATCCTCCAGGTTAATGCCACATCCTGAAGAGAGGAGAAAGAAGGCTACTTGTTTTCCTGCTATAGTGTTTCTTGCTCCTTATGCAGTGTTGTGTGTTAAGTCATTTCAGTATTTGACAGAAGCAGAGCAGTAGCCTAAAAAGCATTGAGGATCCTTTAAAGGCATCAAAATTGTGAATATCAAAATGTTCCAAAGAGGAACAGATCCTTTTTGTATTCCTTTCAATGTATTCCCATCGCTTTTCTCTTCTGAGGGCTAGAGGTGCATTAATTAATGTGAGTAGAATCATGGAAGGAGCAGCGGGAATGTGGAGTTTGTTTGGTCTAAGTGTGGGTGTAATGTCTGAAGTGCTGCTTTGATGTTCCTCCAAGGCTGGGTACCTTGTTTGCAAACCTGAGTAGATAGTGAATATAGAGGACTGTCATATTTTTATATTACTAGCTTTTGTCACAGCCTTGATCAGAAAGACCTCAGCAGAGCAATGAGTAGTGTTGGTGTGATAAGGGGCAGACTGAGTCTAGTGGTGGGAGTTTTCTTGGGAGCAAGAAAAAATTTATCCTGTGCTTTCCAAACAGATAGAAAATTCAGTAAAGTGGGATTCAGACACTTTGAGGGCAAGCATAATATTTCTTTAGCTTCCTCACCTTTCATTTTAGATGTTTTGTCTTTCAGTGATAGGATGTTCTGCATCCCAGGAAACTCCAAACCCACAGTACTTTCTCCCTGTCCCCCAGACATCTGGTTGTGCTGGGAGAGCTAATCAATTGCAGACGTTGTTGCTATTATAAGCCTGCAAGCCACTTGAAAAGTTAACCAGGATTTTGGTAATGAAGGGCCTGAAGTTATTATTTGAGCTTTTTTTTTTTTTTTTTTACTTCATTTTAACTTCCCTTCAGGGGTAATCAGACTCTCAATATTTTATTCTTTTCTGCGAGCTCAAATTTTAGACTTTTGAAAGTTCAAATCTGTTTGTGTCAAGCTACTTGAACTTCTAGTAAAAGTGTCGGGAGTTGCGAATTGATTTGTAATAATATAAAAGCAAAAAACATCCAGGTCAACTCTGTCTAAAAAGTTGTTATTTAAATAGCTCAGAAACTCAGGGCTGAGCTGGGGTTGAGGCACATTTGTCGTTTGCAATTAGAGCTGGTATTTACCACTAACATTCAGTAAGGCTATCAGTCGTATTTATGAGGATAACTTTGCAAAAAATCCATTTATAGTTTAGAACCAAGAGCGGTTTAAATCTCCAGAGTGACATTCAGCTCTCGACGCAGCACACCCTATAGCTTGAACTGAAAACCCCTCCTTCAGAGCCTCACTAATGCCAAAATCTATCCAATAATGAATGATTTATCATTCTGTATTTGGCTTTTTCCTGTTGGAAGGGCGGGGGGGAGATTCTAAGCTCCAGAATACCGACTCACTTGTAGCGCTTGGCTCCGAAACACATAAACAATGCGGACCGTCACAAGCCCCATCCCCATCCCCACGCCTGTTTTACACAGCCACGTGTTCTCAGCCCGGTTCCTGAAGCCTAATGGTTTGTGTTTTGGGCGATCCCATGTGCCATTGAAGGGCCATCACCTGGTGCCTCCCTCCAGCCCCGGATGGAGCCTGGCAGCGCCGGCGTTCTGCTGGTGCCGCTCGGCTGGGCAGTGATAAGCAAAGAGACAGTCTGGCTCCTTCCAGGAGCCTCTCGGTCATGTCTGAGCACTCGGCAGTTCCCAAAGCCTCTGGCTGACTTTCCCCTGCGGACCGTTCATTTATCAGGAAATGGAATTGGTTACAGGATTTCGCACGTTGCCAAAACCTCACTGACGAAATCGGGCCCGTTCCTGCTCTCAGAAGTAGGAAGGATGCATTAACTCTTTGTGCCTTGTTTTTAATGCTTTTTCTGGGGAAAAAATTTAAAAAAAAAAATGGCAGGTTCCTTCCCACTTTTAAAGGTTTCTGGAAATTGCTGACACGCTTTCACCCTATATGAATATACTAGTAATTTAGGATAATTTTGCCTGTTACATTTATTCCTTTGCATCACAGTTGCCACTGTCTTTATAAATATTATTTTAGGACAATTGAATTATTTTAGGGTAATTGAATTTATGCTAATGTGAGATTTGCCTACTGTATTCAGTGTGTTCCTGCTTGAAATATGTCTTCTAAAGTAGAGGAGTGAAAATTAAGATTTATTAAAAATATAAGCAATGTGTTGTTGTTTACAGGGAATCTTTAAAGCAGGTTATGTATAATTTATAGAAGCTTAACCAGAATTGAATAGAAATAGGTCTTTAATTATGCAGATAGGATGACAACAAAAACCCAAGTGCCATTTTTTCTGAGTGTATTGCTGGTTTTGCACATAGTTGGAAAGCCAGTTGTCTAATGGCAAGGTAGACACCACTCTTTTTAGATGCTATTTGGGTGCCATGGTCTTTCATTATAAATCAAGTTTTTAGCAAACCAAAAATAAATGCACTTTTAAAAGTCCAGGTGCGTATTTTTTTAAGACTCACCAAACTTCAGGCTGCTCTGGAGTTTGTCAGGCAGAGCTGGTTGGCAATCATAGAATCATTTGGGTTGGAAAAGCCCTCTGAGATCATCGAGTCCAGCTGTTCCCCCCAGCCCACCACTGACCCACGTCCCCAGGTGCCACATCCATATGACTTTTAAATCCCTCCAGGGATGGGGATTCCACCACTGCTCTGGCCAGCCGTGCTGGTGTCTGACCACCCTTTTGATGAAGAAATTTTTCCTGTTATCCAACCTAAACATGAGCAAGTTCCCAGTGGGGCAGATTGCAGTGAGAAATAAAGAGCCATTTGATTTGTATTAATTTATTTATACTTAGGGATTTTTCATTTCTCCAGAGGTCAACATCTGTCTCTCAGGAACCCCTGATTTCCTCCCTGGGCAGCTGAGCTCAGCGCTGTCATTCTCCTCTCTCAATGCTGTGTTTGTGTGTTTAAGAGGGGATAGATAAATGACCATTTGCAAGTGGTCCAGTGGTGGGTGCAGGTGGCCGTTCCTGTATCACTTGGATCATTTCAGTTTGTGCAACGATGTGTTGCAGCAGGAGCATTTCTGTTGTAACACATCAGTATGTTTTAATGCAATCAATAGTTGTAACCTCCCATGTATGAAATTAATAAGCCCAGAGGTAAAGCACAGTGCACTTATGGTAATTATTATGTCTGGAAGTGGTTGCCTCATTAATTGATAGTGTTAGCAAGTAATCCAGCCTCACTTAATTTCATTGCTTCTTATATGAAGATCCTGTAAACAGAATTTTTGCAGCCTAATATGTCAGAGCTTTTTGTCTTTTTAAATATGAGCAAGTTGCTGTGCATGTATTTAGAACTATTGTAGCATAAGTGGGTGACCTGGCCTTATTGCTGACATAAATGAGATGTGTAAAAATCAGATGTTTTCAAAGGTGTCTCTACAGCTCAAGTGAAATTAAAAATAGTACCAATTTAGCATTTCTCGCTTCTAAAAAATTGTGGTTTAGCAGTATAAATATGATGGTGCGTTTTAAAGTAGTACATCATATACACTCCTGAGAATCTCAGAACACTGGTCCTTCCCATTATGAGCCAGGGAAGCCAGAACATGGCAGAGGGCTGTGCATGCTTAAACATCCCTCATATCTGTCAGTGAGAGGCTGTTGGCCAAGGCCAGAGCGACACTAACACTCAAATCCACCCACTTTGTATGTTGAAAAATGAGTGCACTTTTCAGGATCCCAGAAGGACCTTTACTGTCACATGAGAACGCTCCAAACAGTTTAGAACCATAGTTTGGGTTTAGAACCAAACCAATGGTTTGGGTTAGAAGGGACCTTTAAAGCTCATCCCATTCCACCCCCTGCCATGGGCAGGGACACCTTCCACCAGCCCAGGTTGCTCCAAGCCCCGTCCAACCTGG
>JAWWEE010000085.1:71082876-71093183 GCA_035221455.1 Xenops minutus | reverse complement strand
ACGTCCTTCCTGTGCTGGTCCCCAGGGCTGGAGGCAGCTCTGCAGGTGGGGTCTCACCTGAGGGGGCAGAGGGGCAGATTCCCGTCTTCCAGTCCCAGTATCTTTCCTCCTATTTATTGCAGACTGGATCTCATTCAGTGATGGCAATTACTTGCCAATAATCATTCCTCTTAGGCCATAAAATCCTACTTCAGCAGGGCTCTGGTGCTTTTTTCTCTGTGTCTCCTAAGAAAAGAGCTGGGAAGGGACAGCACAGGTAGGTTTGACCTGCATTACCTGTGTGTTCTTCCAAAGGCTCAGATGAACTGCCTGTGGGATGGGTTGGTTTTCATCCAGAGACTGTCTCTGACCTTGCTCATCCCATGGCCAATGGCTGATGATGGTGCAATGGAAGGGGCCATGGGGCAGGGACAAGGACTCTTGTTTTGGCACCAACCTCCACGCTGACCAACTTCAGGAGGAGCAGGAGAATTGTGGCTCAGCAAAAAACCTCCCCCAGAACAACTCGGTGTTATTCCATGGCAAAGAGGTTGTGAATCAGTTCAGGCTTCAGCACCTGGAAGATGCTGGTAAGAAGGACACCCTGGCAAAGCCTGTACACAACCAAATGTTTCCCTTGGCTGGTGGTTGGTTGGCTGTTACCTGGTTTCCCTGCCCAAGCACTGGAATTGCACTGAATTAAAAAAAGAATTGGGCCAGTTGCCTGACATTGTGTTCTTTCTATTTTCAAAGTGCTGCACAGAGAGTTTGACTGGAAGCTCCAGGGCAGGAATATCCAAAAAAACCCAAGCACTCTCAGTATTTCTGTGCATTTTGGATAAGGCCAGATGGGCTCATCCAAAGATACTTAGCTGTGCATGTTAATTTTGGGGAAGCTTCATGTGCTTAAAAGCTTTTGCTGACTTGGAAATCAGACTCACATTCAATTCACAAAGTTTCTGTGAAGGAGATCCAAGGATTTGACATGGATGTGTCAATTCTTTGCTTTAAAAGGGACGTCAGCCTGTGAGTGAACTTGCCATGGCCGTGGTGTGTCAGAGGGCCATTACCTACTTATTTCCAAAAATTATTTAGCCGACTGGCTGGCCGGCTTTCCTTTTCCCAGGCTGTTTGAGAGAATGTAAGAGCTGAGCTACTTGGCTACAAGAGATTTTCTTCTCTGAAATTGGCAGCTGCACATTCCGGAAGAGAAGCAGCATATTTGGCCACTGATTGCAAAAGCAAAGGGAAAACCATTATTTTTTTCATTTCGCTTATTTAACTATCCAGTGGGAGACATTGACTGTATTTGGGTGACCCTTGTTGCTACGGCTTTGCTAAGACTTCCCTATTCCTTAAAAGTCAAAAATTGGAGTATTCAGTTCTCAAAAATGCATACATCCCCCTTGGCTGGGCTCGGAGCGAGCGAGTGCCAAGTATCTCATTGTGTCAGGCCTTACACAGCAGCACATTCAACGTCACCGCTTCATGAGTCAGGGTTTTCTGTCTGAAAAGGATCACGTCACAAAAATTCCCTATAGCCCAGCAACAGAGCTCGCTGTGTAAGAAGCTCTGTTAGCAAAGAGAGCGAGATGTGAAAGTCAGATATCTCTGCCTGGGCTCCCTTCCACGCTGGACAAAGGAAGCGCTCAGTGACGGGCTGCGAGGCTTCGTGACTCAAGCTCTGTGCTGGTTGCTGCTGGAGCACAGCGTGTGAAACCCGGCCGACCTGCGGCCAGGCCCTGCCGGTGGCTGTGCTGATGTCAGGATGCCTTTGAAGTCCCCCCACGAGCGCCTCAGCGCCCACGTTTCTGGGGCCGTGCTGGACCGAGCGTCGAGGCTGTTGCTCAGACTTGCTGGGATGTCTCGCTGCGTGCCGGGAGCTCCGGGTCGCTACGTCAGGAGGGCACTGGTGGTGTCATCTTCAGCCCCCAGTGCATCACTGTGGCAGGAAATGCTGCCCGTGGGCAGCCTTGGCTTTTGCAGTGTCTTGCAACTGGTATTTCCTCTGCTTTCCATTAGTAATTCCATTAGTCCATCAGGACTTACTTCATCTGCAGGTCACAAGGTTTTTACAAAGGAGGTTGAATACCTCACGTAGGACCTGGAGCAACAGGACAAGGGGCAATGGCTTCCCAGAGACAGAGGGCAGGATTAGATGGGATATTGAGAAGGAATTCTTCCCTGTGAGGGCGGGCAGGCCCTGGCACAGGTTGGGCAGAGAAGCTGTGGCTGCCCCTGGATCCCTGGAAGTGTCCAAGGCCAGGTTGGACGGGGCTTGGAGCACCCTGGGCTGGTGGAAGGTGTCCCTGCCCAAGGCAGGGGGTGGCACTGGATGGGCATTAAGGTCCCTTCCAACCCAAACTATTATACAATTCTATGATCTTTGTTTTCTCTATAAAGAGTGAGAAGCTTCAGGTCCAACTGCAAGGGACTCTCTGGAGGTCACACAACTCTGCCAGGAGTGACGTGGCAGAGCTGTCAGTTCTTCAAGTTGCTGTCAGCAGAACTTTACTGCAGTTTCTGACACTGCATAGACTTCTGTTAAGAATTTCCTTTTTAATATGGAATATTACTGGAGAGCCTTGTAAAACAGGGCTTTGGGAAATGATTTTTTTACTAAATTCAGCTCTTTGCTGGATGCCATTCCACTTTCACCTGTGATCTGCACCTTAGTGGTGATGTTTTATATCTGAGGGTGGCATCAAGGAGATGTCCCAATAGAGGGGTGTTGTTGAAGCTGAAACCCTTTCTGATGGTGCATCCACCCTAATTTGAGGTGTTTAAAACGATGAGCTGGAGGCCAACGACCCTAAACTCCTTATTTGGTCGATGAAAATAGATCAGCTCTTCCCCAGGATGATTCAGAGTAGAGATGGACTCTCCTTTTGAATCACTGAAGGAAGTCTTTCATCTCTCTCTCTCCATTTATCTGCAGGGGACATCTCCCTCCTAACCTTGGTCTTTGAATGAGCTCATGTGAATCCCACATCCCACTGGTCTTGACCAGCAAAACCACTGGACTTGCTCCTGTGCCCTTGTGGGTGATGATCAGAAGTCCTGCTCAAGCAGATTATTTTGTGTCTATGGGCCAAGGAGGTTTTGCACCTTCCTCTGGAGCATCTGGTGGGACTTAGTGCCAGAGGCAGAGATGGGCTGGATGGGCTTTAGGTCTGATCCAGTCATTTCCATCTTCCTTTGATCTAAAATAACATTTAGCCATCACTTACTGGTGCAGGAAGGACGAGAATTTGCTGATTTCAGTATTTCTGCAGATTTTTGAGAAACAAAGAGTCACTTTCTTTGGGTTTAGTGAGTCTGGGGATTAGCATTGATCCCCACGAATCCTGTGGTGTATACACAGCATTCCCAAGAGGTGTGTATGGACCCCCGTGTGAGCACAGCCTGCCTTGGGCAGGCTCCTTGGGTGCATGGGAGGCAAGGTTTGCTGTATGACAGCAGATGACATGAGGACATATGAGAGTCAGGCGGATGAGTTTTAGGTCATATTTGGTTTCTCTTTCTGACATGTCTGAAACGTGGTTTTCTGCTGAAAAAACAGGTTCAGGAGAATTTGTGTGAGGTCACTCCCAGGAGGTGCTCTGCAGCCACGCTGCACTTGGGGGATGGATTTTTGAGCCTTATCTACTGGTATATTCTGAAGAAGACAACAGGTGAAGGAGGGTGATGAAATTCCCCTGGTTCCAGCCTCTGCTTCCAGGACATGGTAAGAGCAGTGCTGGCCTACTCAAGGCAAGGAAAGAGGGAAAAACATCCTTCATTCTTGGGAGCCCACCTGCTCTTCTGCTGCTGTTCCCGCAGCCAAGGAACATTCCTTCACTAAGGAACTGCCTGAACAGGAACTGTGCCAGGCACTCACCCCTGCGTGGGCTGGGAGGAAGAGGAGCCCAGCCACGACAGCCACCCCTCGCCAGGCAGGAGCTCACGGAGGAGCTGGATCCTTCTGAGTAAGAGCCAATCCTTGAGCCAAGCGAGGCTGCAGATTCCCCTCGCTGGGAGCAGGGCAAGTCTGTTCTTGGTGGGAAGTTCCTTCTTGGAGATTCATCTGGGGCAGAAGGAGGGGAATATGGAAACAGCCGGGCTGCGTGGGACTGTGGGGCCACATCCTGCCCTGCTGATGGGGCAGGGAGCGGTGGAGTGACTTCCCTGGTATGTCGGGAAGTTTTACCTGGGGACAGGAATGCACAAAGACAAGGGAAGACCTCGGGTTTCCCCTTGCCCAGGCTGCTCTGCTTCCTGGTGCTCTCCCATGTGGACTCCAGGAGAAGCTGTCTTGCTCTCCCATCCTCCCACCAGTATAACACACAGCCGGGAGGATCCTCATGGATCCAGGCACTTGGCCATGTCCTGGACCAAGGAGAGCAGCACCAAACTGTTCTTTGTTCTTTTCATAGAATCACAGAATAGTTTGACTTGGGAGGGCCTCAAAGCTCATCCCGTTCCAGTCCCCCTGCCATGGGCAGGGGACACTTTCCACTAGCCCAGGCTGCTCCAAGCCCTGTCCAACCTGCCCTTGGACACTTCCAGGGATCCAGGGGCAGCCACAGCTTCTCTGCCCAACCTGTGCCAGAGCCTGCCCACCCTCACACCCACCAATTCCTTCCCAATATCCCATCCATCCCTGCCCTCTGGCAGTGGGAAGTCATTCCTCCTGTGTCTTGAGGCCAGACGGTGTAGCAGTGGGGTGAGAATTTCCCACCTTGCAGCAGCATACAGAAGCTCCAGGAGGAAGGTTTCCCTTCCTTCTCCACAGCATGTGAGCTGTCCCCAGCAAGGATTCTTTTATACAGATAGGAAACCTGAGGCTTATGTCAGATAGCTCACTGAAGGAAGGTCTCCTAGGTGGTATGAGTGACCAGCAGCTCCAAAACAGAGCAGGAAATTCTGCATCTGTGGAGTAGAGTGGGAGGAGAGCACGGGCCTTAAACTTAGGTGTTGATCTTAATGTGAGACCTACAGGTTCAAAGTGCCTGTAGCTCTGAGCTCAGAGTCAGGCAGCAAAACTTTATTTGAATTCCTCGTGCTTATCTGTCCCATGAGGTTTTGCCAAGCTCCATCCTCCTGAGCTAGGACCAGCAAAGCCTGATTGTTGTCACTAGCATAAACAATCCTGGCCTGAATGCACAGGGAGGAAGGGGGCAGATATACTTGATAAAAAAGGGGCATAATAGCTTTTATGAATAAATTACTTCTAAAATTTCCCAGCCTAAGCAGGAGAGTTCTCTGGAAATGTTTGATTCACATCCTAAGGACTGTCTTTACCAGAATAAGTCTTAATACAATTAAGGTCAGTGAAGGCAAACTAATCTGGAAGTGTTGCATCTAAAACATAGTTAAACAGAAAACACAAGTAATTGTCTTTCATTATTGGAAGAGCAGCTCACTCGGGGCCCTTTTTCAGTCTGAGGTGATTGTGTGCATCAGAAAAAGAAGCAGATTCACTGTAGGAGAGTGCTGCTTTTTAAACAGGTGGCTTCAGGAGGACACCAAGCAAACAGATCCCTTTTGGACACAGTCTGCTGCTGACTGCCTATACTCAGTCAAGGTGATGCAGCTGCCCAGCTTGAGGACTCAGAGAGATGTTCTCCACCTAGAAGGAATCCTTGTCCTACTCAGTTGTAGTTCTCCCTTTCTGTCTTCTCCACACTGTTTTCCTCTATCATTGATAAAGGCATGTTTGCAGTACCTAATTTGAACTTGTTATCACAACCTTCATGAATGTAATAGAATATAGAATAAAATACAGAATAGAATGAACAACCTAAAAATCCATTTAGGAAAAGGCACCCTAGTTATTTTTTGAGGTCAAGTTAACCCCCCTTCCACCTTGGGTTTGTCTTCACTGTACTCCTAGATTAGAGCAAATTTTTTCTGAAAGAGCTGCAAAGTCCACATCTACAAAATAACTGTGTAGACATCCACATTTGGCACTGACTCCTGGCCTGGCAGTCCCTGCAGAGATAAGGCTGCAGTCTGGCACTGCGTGCTGTGGCTGAAGAGCTTCTCTGTCATTTCAGGTTTGACTCCTCAAGACAAATCAATGGGATTTCCTGCATGCAGCGGGGCAACATCTGTCTGTTTGCAGAGCCTTGAAATGCTTGAGAAGGGAGTATGTCCGTCGGGGTGTACGTTTTCCAGTTTGGGGAGATTAGGGAGCCAAAGGTCTGCAGACTCAATAGGGTGTTAGTCAGCATGTCCTGAGCCTCAGGCAGATAAGGGTCCACTTCCTAGGCTGCCCTGATCTGAGAGTTAACAGTTGGTGACAGCGAGTCTGTCTCTGTTCTTAAGTCATTGTTATCATTTTTTTTTTTTTTTTAATATTTACAGGCCTGGCTCTCTCAGATTAAAAAGTACAAAATCAAAAGGAGGTCTTCCTCCGTGGGCGCTGGGGGTGGGAGGGGAGGATGTTTGGGCTTGGCATGTGGCCCCACCGCCGCCGCGCTGGGTGGGAGGGACCGGGGGAGGATGTCAGCTCAGCCTTCGTCTCTGCTACTGCTGTTCAGTAAAAGTCAGACCTTGTAAAGCGACCCATGAGGACCCCTCCACACCGCAAAACGTGCTGTACATGTCAGCCTCCCAGAGAAGGGGTCTTGTCCCTGGGGTTGGTGCACAAAGCCAAGGTCTAGGCGGTGCTTTGGAGCCCTGTGCAGTGATAACAGAGAGGAGCATGGTCCCAGTTGTCCAAAGGAATGTTCTTTTTGGCTTGGTGGGATGTTTTGGATGCAGCGTTGCACCAATATCCAGTGAAAGCATGTCTGGGACCTCGTCACTGGAAAAATATGCAAACTGAATCACTCTGCTCTTCTCCTGCCACCTTTTGTGTTGGGGGAATATGTTCTACGCAACTAAACAAGAACACAAAACTGACATTGTAGTAACTCTGGAGTTGGGATAAGGAAACAGGTGGGTCAGAACAGCGTTTTGACCTCTCGATGCCTTGTAGTTCTGCTGGATAATCCCAAGATTGTGTTAGAGCAGAGAAGGTCACATAGATGGTTTGCAAAAGGAAAAATCCTTAAGCTATTAAATTAGTGTGGTTTATGCCATCATTATTCTTCAGTCCCTTCCCAGCTCGGATCCTGAAGAGCAGGGAGGTTAGCACTGGAGACTCCATAAGGGGTCAGCAGCTCCACCAGCAAGCACAAGGTGGGATTGAATCAAATCTCCAGCTCCTTTTCCAGGATGGGGGAAGAAAAATCTAACCCTGGGCATGACAATCCCTATGGGAAGAAAATGAGAAAAGGGCAATGTGTACATATTACTGGGTCAGAATTTGTACATTGTCCAGAAAGTTCCTAAGGTGGTCCTTCTGTCAGCAAAGCAGAGTGTTTGCTCTGGTGCCTCACTGAAACACAAAAATGTGGGTTAAATTCTTGACGTTCAGTCATTTCCTTCATTGTCACGAGTGTCCAACACCCACTGCTTGTTTTGTGCTGCTGGTTGCATGGCACACACCATGGCAAGAGCTTTATTTGCACAACGGCTGGGTTTTTGGTGGGAGTAGGAGTCCAGCAGCACTGGGAGGTTTATCTGGGTTTTGTTTTGGGATGATGGGATGGTGCCTTAGCCTAGGTGGGGCAGTCATCCGTGATGTTATCTGGAGCACAAAGCATTTCCATGATAAACAACATTCCTTGTATTTTAGAGTAGTCTGCTATCAAAGTCAAAACAACTGCTCTGACTTAGACAGTAGCACTCACTGCTCAAAATTTTTAAAATACATAGTTGGCTCTAAGATTTGTCTACAGTAGTTTTGCCATGTCTTTGAGTATATAGCTACACATACCATTCATTATTCAGCAGGGCTGTTTTCTCCAAAGCTTCCATCATTCATATATTTCATAGGCCCTTTTCCAGTGAGTTTTTCTTTATTGTTAAAAAAAGAGTTTAATAAATTATATCAGTTAGACTAAAAGTGTGCAACTCGCTTTTCAGAAAATAATTAGCAAATGATTGTCTCTGATGTGAGAACTGGAATATTGTTTGGCATTTATAGTATTGGCTTTGTTTTTAAAAGAGTTTGATGAGGCGAATATAGATCTCTCATTTTTACCCAGAAGTTGGAACAAACTTTGTAGCCAGATACACAAGTTAATTCTACTCTGCCACCTTCACCTGCAATATCTCGAAGATGAGACTTTCCCTTTCTCACCCTTACTTTACTCTCCTTTGAGTTCCTCCACATTGCTGCAAATTCAAGTTGCCTGGTGAGAATTATTTTGATCTTTGGCAAGTCCTGAACCATGAAAAGCCTTTTTTGTTTTATAGAAGGGTTTCCCCACTGACTAGGTGATGAAGGCTCTGAAAGCACTATGAGATTTTTCTGTTCTGACCAAGCACTTCAGTGTCTCTCAGATCAGAGTCATCTGGGTTGGAAAAGCCCTCCAGGATTATCAAGTCCAACCATTCCCCAGCACTGCCAAGGCCACCACTGACCCATTTCCCCAAGTGCCACATCCACAGGGCTTTTAAACCCCTCCAGGAATGGGGATGTGCTCCAGATCTGTTGTTTGACTGCAAAACTGTCCCTTCTCTGTCTTCACTTGCTCGCTAAACTTTATAAATATATTTTCTGTCTTTGCAGAGTGATCCAAACAGTACATATATAGATTTAGGACAACCTGAGTTTATGCCAAATTTGAGGCCTTCAAAGAGTTATTCCTTCCCCTGCTCCTGATTTACACAATACATAAGAGAGAGATGTTCCAAACTGAGTTATGACAGCCAATTTCTGAAACTTTACCTTTCACACCCTTGAAAAAGGCAAATGGTATTTTGGTGTTTGGAGAGTCCTTATAAGGTTTCAGGATTTAATTCTGAGACTTAGGAAATTGCTGGATGCCAAAGCCCGTCTCTGAGGGTACTGCTAAAGCATCGTGGTCTGAATCGTGAGTTGTAGCAGAGTGAAGTGTCCAAAATCTGCTCCTAATCTTTTAACTTTTTCTGAGCAGCTATACAACTCTTCTGTAAAAAAGCACCAGTGAATGAGTGATTTCTAATCTCATTTCAGTTGTCACAGAGATATTTGCTGCAAACATACTATTTTTCATGGCCTCAAAAAGCTTTGCCCATTGATCTAGAGATGGATGGGTCGTGAGCTGAAGCACAGGAAGCCAGGGCTTAAACTCATTTACATCTTCCTTAGTGGTAGTAAAAATAGGGACTGCTGTTATGAAATGTGCATTTTCTACAAATCCCATGGTAGGAAGGGCTTATCCCTCCACTTCATATCCATAAAAGTTTTCTGAGTTGAGAGGCTTGTCCCCATTTGTGTTGTGGTGCCCTTTAATGCCACTGAGAAATGGGCCCTGGGATTATTCTGGTTTTCAGATTTTAATTCCCTAAATTCAAAAGCACGCAATGGATTTTACTTATTTATCTGAGTGGTTGGTGTGTGGTTCATGAGTGCTTGAGCAGGGTCAGGCACTAGAACCATTTTTGTCGGTTCAGTCAGTAGCTTTCTTCATCCCACATGATTAAATATTTTCTTTGCTAGTTTTACTTCAATTTTAAAAACACTCTTTGTTTTTAACTGCTGTCATGTTGAGGTTCTTTACGTTTTACTCAGTTCTATGTTCTTTCTTCTAAAAGGCCTTTGTATTTTTAAAGAATTTTTGTTGTTTTGGGTTAAGCCCTGAAGTGGATGAAAGTTCTGGTTTTTGTTGATGGTGCCTCATTTACACATCATACCTTCATCCTTGAGCTTAAAGATTAATTACATATATCAATCTCCAGTCCTTTTTTTTCTTATTATTTTGGTAAAACCGTATTTTCTGGAGTGTTGCAAATTCCTTGTAGTGTTTCTGTTGCAGTTCCCTGTCTCTGCCTGGTCAGGCAGCAAGTCAGAGCTCAGTCTGGCTCTCTAGGTGTTGAGCTGTCATCTTGGAAATGTTCTGGAAAAATGTGTGTCTGCTGACATGGCATAGAAAAGAACTCTGGCAGGCCAAGCAAATTGTAATTACTGCTGTAAATCCTTGAATAGGGACTATATATGTGGAATACTGACAATGTTTTGTAGAGGCTAATGATGCTTAGCAGTGTGTAATATGTCAATTTAGCTTTAGTCTTTTATCATCTTAATCTTTGCTTCCCATTGAAGAATTTCTCCAGGTAGACACAGTATCTCTGTAGCTGAGCAGGGATCCCATTTTTCTCAAACTAAGCATTTTAAGGGGTTTTCACAGAATCCCAGGGTAGTTTGGGTTGGAAGCGACCTCCAACATCATCCCTTCCCACCCCCTGCCATGGGCAGGGACACCTTCCACCAGCCCAGGCTGCTCCAAGCCCCATCCAACCTGGCCTTGGAC
>JAWWEE010000085.1:71025029-71039962 GCA_035221455.1 Xenops minutus | reverse complement strand
CCAGGTTGGACGGGGCTTGGAGCACCCTGGGCTGGTGGGAGGTGTCCCTGCCCATGGCAGGGGGTGGAATGAGATGAGCTTTAAACTATTCTATTGTTCTGTGCCAGTGCCAAGAGCAAAACTGATCCAGCAAAGCCCAGGCCTTGGCTGTGGAGGTGTCCCCATGATGGGCACGGTGCTGGTGGGCTGTTTTGGCAGGGGGCAGCGAGGGTCTGGGACATCCTCCACACCCCCTATGGACTAACCTTAGCCATGGCTATGACATGTTGAGCTGGATGGACCTTCAGATGCACATGCCTTTCCAGATCAAATGTTAAATCATGTGGAGAGTGACCTGAAAAGCCTCACAAACCACTTTATTTTATGGGATCTTTGCTTGTGTTCATCTGTCAAAATAAAAGGCCAGGCAATGCTGTTAGCAGTAAAGAAAGCTGAGAAATAATCAGCAAAACTATGGCTTTTCAATGTTATGACAGCTTTAGCTAAAATGTTCCAGCCTTCACCTCCTGATGAGCTAATTTTAGCCCTCATTCAATGAAAAAAAAAAAAAAGAAGAAAAAGAAAAGAAAAAGAAAAAAGGACACAACAGTATGACAGAAGGATGCTGAGCACCAGCTCATATGTGTCCCCATTCACCCAGAGCTCACTCAGCTCCAGAAGTGGTAGATTTGGGGTGAGTGGGAGGTAGTCTGAAGGTTAAAATAGAGATTGGAGGCTAAGTAAAGAAGACTTTCCCCTTGCCTGGGGTTTGCCAATGCCATAAATCCATCTTTAGGACTCAGAAAAGCTGCAGCCACATGAAGCAAAGTGCTGGCCTGGAATAAACCTGGTCTGAGCAGAACCACAGCCCTGACCTGCCCTTGGATGGAGGAGCCATGGGCAAGAGCAGAGCCAGCTGCTTCCCAAATGGAAACGCTGATGTCCAACTGACAGGTCACTCCTGGACAGCAACATCATGTCCTTCTTGCTTTGTGTCCACAGCATTTAAATTCAGGCACTCCCCAGCTCCATGGACATCTTCCAGCAGAACAGTAGAGGCCCTGAGACCTCACCTATCCTCGTGCTCTGTACAGCTTAGCTGTGGATTCCACTCTTCCCTCCTCGGAAACCACCTTGCAGAAATCTCATCCACTTAAGAGGCTCAGACATCAGGTGGTTGAGACAGTCTGAAGTCCAGATTTTCTAGAGGACAGCAGGACATGACTCCCTTGTCTCTTCCTCAGAAGAGGTGTTCTCTGGGAATTTGGGATGTCTGGAATTAGTCTGTCCTGTTTAACTGTACGCTTGCTTTGGACCACAGCTCCAGGATCATCAGTGCTAAATCTTCTAATGACATACTGCAACACTGAAAATTACAGCACTGTTGGGCCTTTTTTTCCCAATGTTGCCGAGCAGTAATTGAAGAGTGCAATAAAGAAGGGTCAAACAATGCAATTATTGCACTAAATCATACATAAAGTATTGTCAAAATGTCAACTGCTGATGTACTGCAAGGGAAGGTGGTAAAATTCCACCCTCTTGAGATCGTGGTGTTCCACATAGGAGAACTATTTGCAAGTGATGTAGAGCCATGATGCCAGTCTCAGGTAATGCTCAACATCTGACTCCCCAAGGCATCTGTGGGCTCTTGTCTTGCAGATTGTCTGCAAGCCCATGAGGTGAATGGGTCCTGCTGCCTAAGCCCCCGGTTTGAAAGGTCTTCTGGAGGCAAAGAGGTGAAAAATTGGCTTAAGGGGAATTAATAGAACCCACCCTTACATGGAGACAGCATTTTCTTTGCATTGTCTACATAATTTTAAAATTCATCCTGGTTTACTTGGCACATGGTGGAGAGATACAAAAGTGGAGACAAATCTCTGGTGGTTTAAGGAAGGAGATGAAAATGGGCTGGGACAGCCAACTGAGTGAAATATTCACAGCAAGAAGTGATGGATGGAGCTTCTCCCATGCCATTTATTGGTACAGTAGCATGGACTCACATAGTGTCCTGGGCTTTTTTGGGCAAGGCATTATAAAGACCTTGTCCCAAGCAGCCTATGCACAAGCAGCAATGAGAGTTGATGTGTTGTGGGTCACAGCAAGGCCAGGATTGGACCTCAGCACCCACGGCTGAACACCTAGCACTGGCTGGAAAGGTCTGGTGAAGGATTTCCCTGCTCAGCTTTGTACCAAGGAGCCAGAGGAACATCCCCAGACTCTCCAGCAAGTAATTGTACAAATTTTTGTGTGGCTTAAAGATGAAATGAAACAAAAAGCTGAACGCTTGAGAGGCTTGGGTGGTTCTTGTGGTTAATGGGGAAGTCACTGCTGTGTAATGTTTACCAGCCAAGGTCCCTGTCATCAGCTTCAGTGGAAAAGCCCAGGATGTTTCCTCTTTGTCATGCTACTGGATCACCATTATAAACTGTGAAATTACTGCTGCTGATTAATCTGACCATCCTCCTGGGGTTTTTTAGACACTCTGGTTTCTGAAAGCCAAGAGGCTCTGATGCTCACACATCCATCTGGCCATCAGCTGCACACAAGGTTGGACTTGGTGATCTTGGAGGTCTTTTCCAACCTTGACGATTTTATGTGTGTTTCTTGATAACTCCTGAACCTCTTGACAAGGTGCACCAAGTCTGAAAGTGATGGAAATCTGAGGGTGAATTCAGTTCCTACTTCCAGGAATAAAATAGATTGGGTGGAGGGAGAAGACCTGTGTTAGCAGCTGTACTGCAGCAGAGGCAGGTTGAGTCGTGCTGTGACTCTTCCTCCTTGAGGACACTGTGGTGGGAACAAGGGTAAACTTTGCTGTCTAGGCTGGGGCAATGGTCTGCTGGTGTCTGGGCTTTTGGGATGCTCATTGGATCGGAGAGCAAGGAGGAGCAGTGCTGAGCAGGAGCACAACTTTACTTCAGTGGTTAAGACACCCTGATGTTGGTGTCCCTGTCCCCAGCCCCAGAGTGTGCCTGGTGCTGCCTACTACAGTGGGCTGAAAACAGAGGTTAAGGGTGCCCTTGCACCCTCCACACATAGCTCAGTGTGTAGGCACCACTGAGAGGTTGGGAGGGCTCCGAGGTCCTTCAGCCAAGAGGTGTTGAGCCCCTTTGAGCAGAGATGAGCCTCGTGTTGCGGGCAGGTGCTCAAAGGTGCTGGCTCCATCCCTTGCCTCTGAGCAGGGCTCGGGCTAAAGGCAGGGAGGTTGGGGCCCGCTGGGTGTTAGACCAGCTCTGAGAGTCAAATCTGGGTGGTTTCATTAGCTTTCAGCACGGTGAAGTGTTTGCAGGCTTTTTTTGTACCAGACGGGAACAAAGCAGCGCGAGTCAGACGGCGATGCGGGTGCTGCCGGTTACCAGGGTTACAACACGCATGGGAAAAAGGGGAAAAAATCCCACATACTGCAAGGCACTAACTACTAATTTTGCTGTTGCGGCGATACATCGGACTGGCATTACCATGTATGTATTTATATCCCCTGCCCTGCAGAAAATATGTAAGTTATTCCGAGGCATGTGCGTACCCGAGTCTGGAGCTGGACCACCAGAGACCTCCAGGGAGTTGCTGTGTGGGAGCTGAGGGGGTCTCCTCTTATTCCCTACAGCTGCCCAGATGAGAATGTCATTCTGAATATGTGCAAAATAGGAAAAATCCCATTCTAACCCCAAAGGTATCTGTTTTGCAGAAAGCACCCTGCAAAGAAAGGAGTGGGACAGCTTGGGGTCCTAACCTTCAGCCCCAGTATCACACTGAGCTTGCTAGCTCAGTTTAGAGCCAATCTCCAGCAGAAAAAGGGTCAGGAAAACAAGTTTTGCCTCTCATCAGCAAGACAAGACAAGGCTGAGAGCTTGCAAAATGCAGAAGCTAGAAATTAAGGATGATGAAAAGAGGAGGACAGTGAATGGAAGTGGAAACCAGACCTGATGGAGGTGGCAGAAGGGAAACCAGCCCTCCTGACCTTGATGGGAGCTGTGTGGTGGGATCCCACAGAGCAGAGGTGGCTACAGGAGACAAGGGGGAACACTGATGCAAACACAACCAAACCCCTGGGGATGCCCCAGCACCCTAAAAGACCCTGCTGGAAGTGGTATTTGCTCCTTCCCTGGAAGCTCAGGCACTGTGGTTTGGTTCTTCCAGCCCAGCACAGCATGGGGAAGCTGGGATGAATTTCATGGTTGGGGAATTTTCTGTTTTTAATAATTGATCAAGAGTGAGTGGCGGGATGGAAAGTCCTCGTGCAGCCACGTGCTGCTTGTGGGCTCACCAGCAAAACCACTTCCACCCAGGATGCAGAGTGGGGCAGGAATGGAAATGAAGGGAATCACCTCCATAGGACAGGCTGTTCAGGGCTTGGAGCCTCCACAGCCAGGCGGAGGGCTTTGCTTTCATCTCCCTGCCTGCAACATCTGCAGCCTGGACTCGTAAAACTTTCTTTGTTACTTAACCCTTCAGGCTCTTTCATTTTTCTTTTTTAGGGATTTTTTTCAGGGGGACAAAAGGCTGCGGTTGAAGCATTAAGCCCATGCAGCAACTTCCCTAAGAGGAGGTGCTGCCAGCTCTGTCTTCTGCCCCTGGACAGAAGGACATTGGGACCTCAGCCCAAAATTGGGGTCATTCCCTGGAGACCTCTAGCCTGAGAGAGACTGCTGGGCTGGGCCAACACTGGTGTTTTAGTGTGTATACTACAAAAAACAACGTTTCTTGGGATTTCTTTTTGATGCATCACCACACTTGGCAGCAGCGTGGCTCCGGGGGTTGGATTGATTTTCAGCACAGTCAACCCCGATGTTCCTAATCCAAAGCCTTTCAGCCCTTCGAGGTCACGCTGAGTTCAGGAGGCAAATTTCTCACCTGGGGCGTATTTTAGTTGCAGGAAAACAGATCTCAAGATAGGGACCTGCTTTGTTAGAGGAAACCAATCTCCAGATACAGACCTGCTTGTAGCTTTGGAAACTCCAGGAAGATGGAGCCAGGGTGATTTTGGTGTTTAGAGCTCAACAGCTTCTAATATATCCATCTACTTGCAGTGGAGATGCATGGTCCAGTAAAACAACCTCATCTGGAGTAAAAAGGGGCACAGGATAATGATAAAGCAGAATAAAACAAATCTCTAACTGGACCTGGAACTGGAGGTGGTCAACATGAGGAGGAGGAAACCACAAGGTACAGCAGATCTTGGTTATTACACATTTCTGTCCCAAAGTCTCAGCTGCTTTTTGAAGCTCCATGCAGCCTAGCACTCAAGGAGGACTCTGCTTGGTGTCTCCTGAGTGGCTACAGAGGGGTCTCAAGCATCTGTGAGCTCCTGGAGCCATGTAGGCATGAAAAAGTGGAAAGCACAGCTCTACAGTCCTGCAAATGCAGAAGAAATTTGAAAAGTGCACAGTGAAGAGCCTGGAAGGTTGAGGGGAAAAATAGGTTATTAGAGGCTACCCTGACTTTTAACTCAGCCTGTGGATCTGAGTGATTTTTTTTTCTTTTTTTTTTTTTTAAATAGTTTGGTTGTCAGGGCTTTGCTGGGCTCTGGGACTGCTCCTGGGAGTAGCTGAGGGACAGCCCCAGGCTTGACAAGGGTGTGCAAAAGCTCCTCCATCAGGCACTGAAACATCCAAACTTGAATGATGTGAGAGATTCACCTGTTCCAAGTAAGCTGGGCTGAGTGATGGAGGAGGAGGAGGAAAAATGGAAGACCTTGCCCGGAGAAAAGAAGTTCTGATGGAAATGGGTATATCCTTCCATATCCACCATTCCCTGAAGCAACAAATTTGTGCCCCTCTGTGGCTTTGCTTTAAGTGGTTGTATCTCAGGGCCTGACCTAGACCCCTAAAACCTGGACTTTAAGCTTGGTATTCAGTATCTGGCCCATGGGTGTGATCTTTCTTCCACATCTCACAGTTACACAGCAGTTCATAGTCCATGCTGGCTCTGCCAGTCTCTCCTGCTGCTGCTGCCTTCCAGATGCATCCCTGGGCTTGTCACGTCACAGAAACACTCTCAGTGACCTCGGTCAAAGTGCTTCTGCCTCGGTTTCCCCTCCCTCTCAGTTATCAGCCCCTGTGCTTTGGGTGGCACTTGGGATGACTTTCCTCCACCAGCAGAATTTGTTTATTTTAGAGGCTGGCAATGGCTTCTCCCCAGGCTATTTATACACCCATTGCCTAACAGAGTGCTGGAGGTGAAAGCTGTGAGCCTTCCTCACAGAGAACACACCACAGGAAGGGTATTTGCAGCCGGGACATGAGTGCTGCTGCTGCTGCTGGTGTTTGTCTCCTCCACACCAGGAGACATCAAAGAGGGCATGGCACCCTCACTCCCAGGCACTGGGGAGCTGAAATGCCCTTCCAGTTCAGGCATGTCTCACAGTTTGCTAAAAAAGCCTCAGTTCTTATTAATCTGCAATTGAAACTGTAATTATGTCATTGCTCTGAACAGCCCCACCGACAAGTTTGGGCACGGGATGAGCCTGAGCTGCCAAGGCTGGTGTACCAAGCACAGCCCAGCCTGGCCACCTCTCCTGCACCCATTGCCGGGGTTATTTGGGCTGGCAAACCCCACTGTGGGCCACAGTGTCCCCTCCAGTGGGGACAAAGTATGTGCCAGTGTCCTCAGTGGGCAAAGCTGCTTGTGATGGACTCGTGTGGCACGTGGTCACCGTCCCCCTGCATCACTGCTGGAGTTCTGTGTTAGTCCCCAGCCTCACATCACAGACCCTGGTGCCCATCCTGGGTGCCTTCAGCCTGCCTTCTCCAAGATCAGGTTCTTCCACTCCGTGCCTGAATAGCCATCCCTCCAGGAATGCAGGGCTCGGCTGCTTCTGCAGGATGCTCAGTCCACACAGCAGCCCCTTGGTGCAGCTGGCACCTCAGCTGGGGCGTTTCTGAGTCCCAAAATTTCTGATGCTGCTGCTCTCTTGCCTCCTTAAATGCCATCTCAGACGGGTGGTGCTTCCCCTGCACCCAGGAGCCAGAGCATCTCCCATCCCACGGATGCTCAGCCCTTCCTCCACCCAGGGGAGTTTGACTCAGCAATTCCCCCAAAAGCACATCTCCAAACTTTTCTCTCCCCAGAAGCTTCCACCTCCTCAGGTGCCCCTGATCCTGATCCCCTGGGAAGCCAGACCTCCAGCTCCCCAAGCCCCATACTTGCCCCTGTTTGCTCCAAAAATCCTGGTTTCAGCTTTTATTGCTCTCAGATGTTTTTTTGGACCCCATTAAATAACATTGCAAATGCTGATGTTAATTAAAATTCCTCCTAAACCGCTCCCTGCTCACCCTCCTCTTGTAACCCCTCCTTAAAACCTCATTCCTTTTTGGGACCTTCCCAAACAGAGGCTCTCCAGAACCAGCTTTATTCGGGGTGTTTCTCCATGCCACATACCTGCTCTGTAAATAAGCTCCGAGATGCAAAGCGCCGTCTGCTTTTTCTTCCTCTCCATCTTCCTATCATTTTGTCTGTCCTTGGACCTTAATCCTGAGGAACATCAAAAGGATTTATGATGTTTATGCTAGTGTTTGTGCCAGGAATGCTATCGGCAGGCATACAGCATCTCATGGAAACAGATCTTCTCAAGGTTGGTACATCTCTCTAGAAGATGACATTTTAGGAACTGAGCTCCCATCTGTTCAGCATTGGACTTTAAATATCTGGGGTAATGTCTGTGATATCCCTGGGGTTTGCTTGTTAGTAATCCCTCCTGTAGTTTTTCTGGCCCCCTTTAGAGACTTGTGATCCTTGCTGGAGGAGAAGACATCTTTCCTGCTGCAAGACTGGTCTGCAGACAATGAGAGAAATGCTAAACCGAGGCATTCCTTTGAATTTCAAAACACAACCCAATCCAGGAAGCAAAATAAACTGAATAATAGAAAACGGTGCTGGAAGAGAGCACTGAAAATCAGCTAACCTCCCATTAATCCCAAGGGCAATCCAGACATCCTTAAACCACCTGCAGTCGGTGTTTTTCCAAGTTGTTCTTAAAAATCTTTGGTCCAGGTCTACTATGTTTTTTTCAGGCAAGTTTCTCCAGGCCTCTCTCACCCAGGCTGCATCTTCCTTCCTGCAGGTTAAGCCCACGACTTCTCAGCCCTTCTTTTGTGATAATGAAGAGTTTATTTCCTTCCTCTCAGCAGCCATATTTTATGATTTACAATATCCCCTCATCTTTTTTTTCCTTCTCTAGACTAAACAGCCTCCGGTCCTTCCAGCTTCCTTTTTTTGGGATATCTTTGAATTTTCTAGGCACTTCACACACCACTCTCCAGACTCCCTCTGTTACTAGTTTACCATGTTTATTACTAAATCATTATCCAGGATTCATTAGACATCACTTATTTGGGTAAATGCTATTTATTATAACATCCTTGTTCTTCTCATTATTATAGACGGTAATAGCTGTCATCCAGCCATCTGCCAGGTCTTTATAGCTTTGCAGAGGTGAGGGATGGGTGTGTAAGAGCAGCTATTTTCAGCACCAAATTGCAATAGGACCATAGGGAGCTTGGAGTGGTTTAATAAGGACCACCTCAGTGGTTCCAAACTTCCCAGCCATATCTTGGATGTGCTTGGGGACTCTGTCCTCAAAGAGGTGTGAAACACCCACCAGAAAACTTGGGGTCCTCTGATGTCTGCCTGGTTTTGGGGAACCCCCCAGACTGGTTCAGCTCACAGGATCCCATGGAAATTCAGGGGGAAGTCTCCAGATTTGTGCTGAGCAGCACAGACAGGCATTAAATGAAAATGGATCAAGGACACCACATTTTTATCCATTCTGAAATGATGTTTTTCTCCACAAAGATGCTTTGATACAGAAAAGTATTTTGTGTTATTTATTGCGATTATCTCTGAGGATGCAGCTGGCTCTGCTGAAGATAAGGATTACCTTGGAATTGCAGGAACAGCATCACCAGGGAGATAAGTAGCAGATACCAATGCAAAGTGGGTTTCCATTTCAGACAAAGGACGTCAGACCCCCAACTAGAGTTAAAATCTCCAGTCCTACAGAAGCACATATAGCTAGGAATAGTTTTTTCCAGCTGAAGACCTAGCCTGGGGACTGTATGGCAAAGCAGTGTGTCGTTGTGCATGAACTACTTGTCTGCTAAGTGTGTTTTAAATTCACAAACGACTCAGTGCACTTATTTTCTGCTTGAAAAGTCTGTACATATTGCAGAGCTTTTGGTCAAAGAGCTCCATTTACTCTCCTGCATATTTTAATTCAAGGCTTTTGAGAATAAAACGCCCACTAAAATACAACTAACTCCATCTTCATGAGTGTTTAATGGTGTCTGCCCCATCAAGGATGATGATCATAGAAACACAGAGTGGTTTGGGTTGGAAAGAACCTTAAAGCTCATCTCATTCCACTCCCTGCCATGGGCAGGGACACCTTCCACCAGCCCAGGTTGCTCCAAGCCCTGTCCAGCCTGCCCTTGGACACTCCCAGGAATCCAGGGGCAGCCACAGCTTCTCTGCCCAACCTGTGCCAGGGCCTGGCCACCCTCACAGGGAAGAATTCCTTCCGTATATCTGATCCAAATTCTGTATCATCCTGAATCCAACTTTCTGATGCTGTGTTTCAAGCCCACCATTGCTTAAAGAGGTGGGAGAAAGTGAGGTGTTGAGGGAATGGACACCATGCCTCAGTGAAGATACCCTGGCTAATGATGGGCAGGGTAGTGAATTCCCAGAGCAAACATGTTGGGTCTGGGAGGGGCTGGTCCCCAGGGACACTTGGACATCTGTGATGCTTAGTCCTGTGAGCCCATTACTTGAGGGAGAAGATGGAAAGGTGGAAGGGAAACATGGGGAGCCAAATGCTGGGAAGGAAATTGACTTTCCCTGCAGGATCCTGGTGTCATCGTCGCTCCTTGTTTCACCTTCCATCTCTTTTTTGTCTCTTTCTCCCATCCTCAGGTCAGGACAAGATCTTTTCTTTTATAAGTTGCAGGTACCTTTGTGAAGTGACCCTTAGACCAGGTTGTTTGAGGTGAGCAAAGCCCCCGCCAGCCACTGCCGATTAATTATTACTTCCATCCTCCTCCTTCTCAGCCTTGGGAAACTGCTCTGTATTGGGTAATTCCTTTTTTTTTTTCCCTAATACCCTCCCCTCAAATGGGCAATAGTCAAAATACAACTTGAAACGGGCTTAAACCCCCCCATTTCCTACCAAAACTGCAGGTCAGAGACAGAAGACCCTTTTGGGAAGAAGCCCATGGATAGAGGGATGCTGTGGGGATGTCCCCCCTGAGAGGCACAGGTTATTCTGCACTAGGGCAGCAGTATTTGGGAGCAAAACTTTGTGGTGACGTTAGTGCCCTGGCAAAGAGACAAGGCTGGTTGTTACAACACTGAGCACTTCAGCCCCCGGCACGATTTCCACTGGTACCTGTGCCAGGAGCCAGGAGGGAGACCTTTGCTCAGCTTCCTATTAACCATTTAGTTTTAATTAAAGGCATTCACCAGTCAGCTGCCACTGACCAGCTGGGAGAATAAATGTGTGGCCCCCAACCATCATATCCCCCTATTTTTTTCACAAATCTGGCCGGTTTTGGTATTGCAGGGAGGGGGATGAGTGCAAAGGGGATGCTTAGGAAAAGAGGTGTGAGATGGTGCTGGAGCTTTTGGGAAGAAAGAGGAGGAAAACACCGTGCAGCATGCACAGGGGTAAGAACTGAGCTATGCAAAGGCCCCCTTAGTCCTGCCTAAACTTGAACCTTCCCCCTGTATATGATTGGGAATGCCCATTTTTGACTGTGCCCACCCCAGAAGGGGGGTCAGTTCATCACCTGAATCTGCCCCAAGTGCTTACCCCAAAGGGCTGGGGCTCTCTGTGCCCACCCACTGGCTTTAGGGCTGCAGTTACTGCTCTGACAAGGTCAGACACCTGTCCCTTGTGAGTCAGGGTGACCAGGCTGCTGGCTGCCCCTTATCTCCTTCCTCTGTCTTATCTCCTTCCAGTAGAAATTGGATTGGGATCGGGCGCCCTGGGAGTGAGGTGGGGAGCTCCAAGTGGAGTGGCTGATGGAGGTGGCTGATAACAGCATTTCCTGGAGACCGAGCTCTTGGGCAAGGACTCCTTGGAACAGCTCACAGGGACAGCAAGGCTGAGGTGGGTGACACTAAAACACCCCTCTGCAGTGCTGGATTCCTCATCTGCCTGCACAACAGCCGGTGCTGAGATCCTATAGGACACCTGTGGGGGTGAAACAGAGTGCTGAGAGCCCCTGAGGATGCGGGATGGCTCTGCAAGGCTGGGGAGGATGGATGATGCTGGTGGGCAAGCTGCATCTCCCATGCACTGGGAGTGAACGGAGCATCCCATGCACCTGGAGCAGCAGAGCAAAGTGGGTCATGGCTGGAGATCCAGACGTGTCCTAAAACACACCCTGGGGTGCAAGGTCAGGTAGCTGCCCATGGGGCAAACACCCCTTGTAGGCAAGCCCAGGTGTGTGGCCCTTGGGATGCGGTGCAGGCACTGGAGGGATTCACACCAGGGCAGCCCCCTGCCCTGTGCCACCATCCCACGCAGAGGTGGCCCCATGTGGTGGGTTCAGCTCACCCCTTGGCAAGACTCTGGGCTGGTGCGTGGCTGGGCTTGCAGGCACAAGGGTGACAGTAAGGGACAAAGGCCACCAGCTGTCCTCCGGAGACCCGGCTGAGCGCCCTGGGTGGAAAGCACGGCGGTGCCCGGCGGTCTGGGCTCCCTTCCAAGCCCGTCATGGGACTCCCAGCAAATCCCCTGGGGCAACCCGATCTCCGGGACGCTGGGCACCTATCCCTCCCTCTGGCACGTCGGGTTTTCCACGGTCTAAGGTGCCAAAGTTCATTGACAGTGGTGGCAGCTCAGGCACACCCACAGCCTGTGCCACCTTCCCTGGGACGGCACAGGTCACCCAGCCAGGAGGAAAGAAAACAAGGTGTAATGGGGACAAAGCCACTTTGCACCCAGGTGTAAAACCATGCAGGGAGTGGGGGGAAAGAAATCCCTCTTGTGACACATCCTACAGAAGCCCCAGAGGTTGTACGGTTGCTAGTGCATGTTAGCTGGTTTTATTTCACAGAGCAGTCAGAGGTGATGATGAAACTGTCTGAAGCCTTGGGGAGACAAATGACACATGTTTCCCAGTAGTCCTTGAATGGCTATCAAATGTGTCATAGTTAGGAGCCAGCCTGGAGGGACTTTTCCTCCAATAGGTCCTATTCCAGGAAATGAGTCTGCCCTGTGCATTCCCTAAATTTGTCAGTGATCTAGGAGGCATCTTTGTTAAAAAATTTGGTAAAGTTTCTACAAACCCTTGAGTAATCTAGGAGATGAAATAACCATGTGGTAAAAGCCTCCCATCTATTCTGGGAAGAGGTGGTTGGCTCACTGGGATACAGTGCCACTGGTCCCTTTGCAGCTCTGCCGTGGGTTCAGTATGAAACCCCCAGGACTGTGTCCTTGTGCTGCTGCTTGCTCCCACAGCCCAGAGGGGACTGTCACCTGCCCAGGTGAGGTGCACAGTGCTATACGTGCTCTCTGCACCATCCACACACCTCTGCATGGGTGCCAGCAGCTTGCACAACCCCGGGGGTCAGGGATGTGGAGCATGGCTCTGGCTCCCACGTCCCTTGGTGCACATCCAAGCTGGCAAACTCACACTATGGGGTGGCCACAACAAAACTGAGGATTAGGGTTAGTGCTGGCAATGCTGGAAGGTTGTCTGGAGGCCCAGCTAGTCAACATGGGACAAAACCATGCCAAAAATCCCTTGAAGAATCTCCACTTCAGGCTATCGTGGTCCTTCTGCACAGTGTTACCTTCCGAAGTCACTCCCAGTTTTCTTTGTCTTCCTATCCTGGGCTGGGCTGAGGCAGACCCAGGGGAAGGCTTGGTCAGCCCTGCCCTACTCAAATATATGCCATGGGAAAACTGTCTGTGGCAGTCTTTGAGCCACCACATCACCATCTCAGACTGGGAATAGCACAAGACAAGGATTTCAAAGCTGATGAGGCACTCAAACTCCAGTGGAATCACAGAAAAAGCAAGTTAAAATAAAATAATTCAGTGCCCCCCACTCGCCTCCCTCCCTATGAACTCCACTGAACTTGGAAAAACCAAAACAAAACAGGACCGAGTTCAGCCTTAGTTCAAGTCATAGATAAAGTTCAACCTACTTCTAATTTTATCCCAGCAGTTCCCACCAGAAAACAGGCTCCAGCATGGAGCCCTGGGGGTAATCCAGCCCTGACTCCCACCCCTCCTCCAGCCCTCCAGGGTATCCCCAAAACCTCCTGTCCAGCTCCCGGAGGGACGACAAGCACGAGGCCACATCTCCAGACACTCCATGGGAGCATCTCCTGGGGGTGGCCGTGGTGCATCACCATCCCATGGGGCTGGCTGTCCCCATCCATGTCCAGCCAGGGCCACCCCGGGCTGGCACAGGTCTCCAAGGGACAACTATTTCTTGGACCTGTTTTGTTTCAGGTCAGTTATTTATTTATCTATCTATTTATTTATTTATCTGTTTATTTATTTATTTATTTATTTTTAGATTGCTTCCCTTAGGAGTGTCACTTTTATCCAGTGTCACTTTGGTCCAGCACCACGGGAGCAATTAGAAGTGGAGGAGATGGTAATTAGGGGAGGAACTGGGAGGCAAAGGGCTGTGCACAGAGGGCTGGGAGGAGCAGAGGGAGATGAAGCTCCCTGCAATATCCTTGTAGCATTCGATGGTGATTCCTGGTGGGATTTTGGGATGCAAATACAGCTCAATCCAGGTAAAGCAGAGGTTGTGGACTCCCCATCTCTGGAAGTGTCCAAGGGCAGGTTGGACGGGGCTTGGAGCAACCTGGGATAGTGGAAGGTGTCCCTGCCCATGGCAGGGGGTTGGAAAGAGATGAGCTTTAATGTCCCTTTCGACCCAAACCATTCCCTGGTTCTATGATTTTACAATTCTAAAGTGTAGCACAAGCTGTTAACAAAGGGAGAGGACCCTTGTGCAAGGTTCTGGGGATCTACATATGAACTGCAGGGACCAAGGATGGTCACCAAAAAGGTGAGTGCTGATGGGGACTGGCACAGGGGCAGCTCATCATCCCCAGCATCCTCAGCTGTGGAAAGGGAGCTGAGGTGACCAAATGTGACAGCACAGAGCTGGAGAGGGGAAGGAGCTGCCCCTGCAAACACAAACGGAGCAAGGGGAGATATAAATTGCAGGACAGAGAGAAAATGAGGGGGAAAATGGGTAAAATGAAAAACCAGAACCCAAGCAGCAGCATTGTGTTATTTGGGTTCAGCCCCCTGCAAGAGCAGTCACCCCCCACGGCACCACCTTTAAGTGCTCAGAAAAGCAGTGAAATGTGATTTTATATAAAAAAGTATATACAGGAGGGTAAGATTGTAAAAACCAATTGCAAACACCACACACAAGACATTCCCTCTGCCAAATTCTTCACCTCCCCCCCTCCCCAATAAGACTGCATTTATCTTTAGGAAATCAGCACAAACCCACGTTTTCTAAAAAATAGGCTGCATATTTTTTTTCTGCTTGAAAAGAAATGCAGAGAAGCCCTGTTAACTGGAGGTTGGTTTCTTCCACGAGTTGTAAAATCCAGCCCTGGGGATAGAAGTTACCTTCGCTGTAAAACAATCTGCCGACTGGATTTCACAACCTTTGTCGTCTTTCTCTCCCCACAGCAATATTTTTACAGTGTTTGCCCTCAAACCAGTTTTTCATCAGTTGACATGTGCAATTACCACCAGACAGGTTTTGGATAACCCATCCCCTGGTGCAGTTTTTCCTCTCACCCTCACGTTGCATAGTCACTCACCTACCCAATCTGGCCTCTTCCAGACTTGCTTTGAAAGCTGAATTTGACCTCTTTGGACCTCCAAATTTAAAATTATAAAAAAATTTCATTTTTTTTTCTTTTCTTTTTTTTTTTTTTTTTTTTTTTTTTACCCCTGAGGTTTTATG
>JAWWEE010000085.1:70990426-71015078 GCA_035221455.1 Xenops minutus | reverse complement strand
CTTCCAGGGATCCAGGGGCAGCCACAGCTTCTCTGCCCAACCTGTGCCAGGGCCTGCCCACCCTCCCAGCCAAGAATTCCTTCCTAATGTCTCATCCAAACCTACTCTCTCTCAGTTCTTCCCCCCCCATCCTTACAACTGTGACCTGCTGGATGCCCCAGTGTTTGGACACATGGATCTCCATAGGAGGCTGCCGTTTCAAAGAAGGCATGTTGAACCCCCCTCTGGGATTGTAGATGCACAGGAGGTATTTATCCGTGGTGTTACGAGATGGCAGTGGCCCTTATAACCCCAAAGAGGAGCTTTCAAGTCTGGCTGGAGTGATGCTTTTAAGATCCTAATGGGAAGTGTGTCACTTGTGTTATGTGTTCTCACTCAAAGCTCATCTTACCCAGCACAGGATATGACATTGATTCATGAAAGAATAATTTTCTTGCTTTTCCACATGATTGCACTTCCCATTTAGGTCCATTTATTTATACTCTCCCTGGGCTGCCTGTGACAAAACCACCAAATAAAAATACCCTTCACAGGAGCTCTGCCAGTGGCAAATCACCTTCTGAGCAACTCGGATCTGTTTCCTACGTCTCACTGACACCTCCCTTCTCCTGATGTTGGGGGAGAGATGGAGACATCCACACAACATGGGGTACCAACGAGGATGGGACCCACGGGAATGGGATGTCATGGAGGGCAGCTGGGGGGTGACTCCTAAACTGCTGCCCCAGCTCTGTGTCCTGCTTGTGGAGAAGATCCCCAACCCCTGGGCAGAAGGGGCATCTCCAGCATGTGATGGAGTGGTGTTGCCAAAACTCCATCTCGTGAATATATCCCTGGTGAGAATAATTTTTAATCTAAGCGAGGGTGGGAAATGGACCCCACCTGTCTGTGAGATGCATCCCAAGGAAGAAAAATGCTGGTTGGGGTATTTTGTCAAGTCGATTTTGGTTCTGGTGGTTCTTCGTGAATGCTGTATCTTTCCTTGGATTGTTGGTGTCACCTTTCCAGTTCCATGGTGAACATTGGGCTGGAGGGAGACTTTAGACAAGGCATGGAGGGACAGGACACAGGGAATGGCTTCCCAGTGCCAGAGGGCAGGGCTGGATGGGCTATTGGGAAGGAATTGGTGGGTGTGAGGGTGGGCAGGCCCTGGCCAAGGCTGGGCAGAGAAGCTGTGGCTGCCCCTGGATCCCTGGCAGTGTCCAAGGGTCTTGGAGCACCCTGGTCTAGTGGAAGGTGTCCCTGCCTTGGGCAGGACGGTGTTGGACTAAATGACCTTTAAAGGTATCTTCCAACTCAAACCATTCTGTCATTCCATGCAAAGAAGTAACACAGCTGTTTGGGTCTGTAAATATCTAACAGCTGCTTGATACGTGCACGGCCAAGGACAGAAGGGGGAAAGCAATGAGGATTAGGGCAGATGTGCAGGTGCTTCCCTACCTCCATGGAGCAGCAAAGCACAGCATCTTCCTTCACATCCTGAGATTGCAACAACTGCAAAAGAGAGAGAGAAGCAATGAGAAATGCAGGACCTCATCATCCTCTTCTTCTCATTCTCCTACACCCTTATGACCTTCCTTCCATCTCTTCGTCCAGCTTGGCTTTTGACACTTTCACAAGGAATGGATAGAAAATCAAAAAGAGGGAAGAGACTGTCCACACAAAAATTTTAGGTAAACTGACAAAACACAAGGTAAAATTTAGATTAACAACTTTCATAATAAATTTTGTTTAGGTTACATTGCTTTGCTTTATCCCATGTGAGGCAATGAGAAAACACACTAATTTCACATACAAATGCAACCATCAGTCAACAACACTGGAGCAGCACATCCCTGGAATCAGCTGTTTGGAAGGAAAGGGCTCTACCCAAGAGGCAGCCACCCACCACCAAACCTCTCCATCCCCATGGGGACACTTCAGAGAGCCACAAAATTGCCTGATGGGAAAGTGTTACATCCACTACACCATAATTAATACTATTCCTTCTAGGCTGATTATATAATGGTGCAAGTGCAATGGGTGCCAACGAAACTATGGAGTCTCAGGTGCACCAACCCCAACCCGGTCCAGGTCTCCATGAACCCTCTGTCACAAATATGAGCTTGCAAGCAGAAGCAACTTTCTTGAAAGAACCAACACTTTGCTGGGCAAGGCATGGGATGCTGAAGGAAGATGCTCATCCCACTTGGTTCAGACTCAGGGCATGCAGTGAGGGTCAATGGCTCTACCTGACAATGGACAAGTGTAGGAGCTCAGCATGCCTCACCCCACAGACTTTGATATTATGAGCAACGGCCCTCGAAACAAGGCCAAAAATACACATTTTTCTTTGTTTTCATCTCTATGAAAATTACAAGTACTGGCAACACTCGAAGCTATGGCCACTTCCATCCCATTGCTTTGGGATGAACAAGGCCTGATGGCCCTGGGTTAATCCCTGCATGCAGCAAGGAGCTGAGTGCATGCACTAACCACTCAGAAAAAGGAGAAAAAACTGAAAAACTGGCTTCATTAATGTCTGAGATTCATCAGGGAAAAGCAAACTTTAGACAAACAGTTGAGCTGATTAAAACTGTCCATGTAAAAGTTGCTCAGTGTAACTGAATGTGCTCCAAAGTCGCATCCTTTAGCTAAAACCAGAGTTGTGATTCTCAGCCTTATCATCTCCTTCCCACTCTTGTTTTTCCATGTTTCCTTTCCTTTACAAATAAATGCCTGTTTGTTTACCAGCTGTACAACGGCTGGAAAGTAGCTAGGGAAAAAAGAGGTAATGCAAGGAATTACCATTGCTCTCAAGAGTTTTTTCTTCACCCTCTTCTGTCTTTGGCCAACAGCAGTTGGTTCACTCTGAAGACAATGTTTACAGCATCTCCATGAGCATGCTGTCCATTGGTTTTATCTCGTGTTAGCCAAAGGTTCAGCCAGGGTTTTTGAGTCATGCAACAGTTTCTCCCCCGCCACCTCTCCAGTTTATCTTTCTGCTGAGTTGTTTGGAAAATGTTAGTGAAGCCTGAGCTGCATGCTCTGAGATAAGTTCTCACAAACAGTTCACAGATTCTTTCACAAAAAGCCCATGAGATTATTTTAAACCCAACACCACCACGGAAAAAAAAAATCCATCAGGGAAAAATATAAACAGGAATAGTCCAGCGCGGCATGAAGTAGGGCTGCAAATAAGATACACATTCACCTTTCTTATTTTTGCTACTCTTTAGTAAAGAGTATAACATGAAAACTCAATCACAAAAACGGGAGTTAGGGTTGATGAAGAAGGTCCAGCTCCAGCCCTTCCTCTGCTGTGGTCTCCTCAGTGATCCTGCTCTTTGCCCAAGATATGTGGAAAGGCTGCAACTTCACTTGGGGCTTGCCTTGCCCTGTCTTCCCACCCAACAGGGCTGGGACACACTTCCCTACCTCAAAAGGTATTTGTGTGGACCAGTATGTCACTGTGAACTGTTCAGATATTTGGCTGGTGAGTAAAAGTCTTACCTACTCATGACAAAAACAAGAATATATTCTATCCCCAGCTGTGGACAGGCACCCTCTAAATTCATGCTGCCCTCACAGACCTCATCTGACATGTCTTGGCTGAAAAAAGAGAACACGTGCTCCATCTCATCCATCAAGGTACCATGTACTCTACTCATGGAGACACTGTGTGCACCACCTTGTCCATCCAGGTATCATGTACTCCACTGCCCCATCCAGGCACCACGTGCCCCACCTCACTCAGATAAGGCACCATTGCTTCACTGCTCCATTCAGGAACCAAGAGACACCAGTCCCAAGGACCAGAGGTGAGCCTCTGCCTGTGACAAGCAGGCTGGAGAGGCCCACGACCTGCCCACCAAGCCCAGGAACATCCCTGTGCAGCAGAGCAGGACTCAGGAGTCAGATCTCATGATGCTGCGGAGCACAAGGATCCAAATCCACAGAGACAGATGGTTGTCAGCCACCTGCATCAGTGCAATGAACTGAAGCCTGGACGATCAGGAAGATGTCACTCTTTCTCTGCATGTTCCTTATCATGTTTCTAGCATGCTGGAGTGTAGGCACTAACTGTGCTGACCCTTGCATGATGGGGCAGGAGGAGATCAGGGAGCCTGCCGTGGGCACTGAAGCTTGCTGACTGCAAGCACCATGCTGCCTGTGGTCCTGCTCTTGACATCCTCATCCATCGATGATGACTTGCGTGTGTTTCTCAAAGGGTGTTCCATCTCCACCCACAGTGCCCCATGTGAGCACCAGGCACTCCAAAGCACCAGGGAGGAGGCTGCTTCAGTGACAGCATACAGTTTCCCACAGTTCTCTGAACCAAGTCAGCCTGGATGGGGGCTGCAAGAAAAAGTGGTGGAAATGGTTCCAGAGGTCCAGGGAAATCACAGCCCTGGGGTACCAGCACTTGTGTGACCACCCAGACAATTGCATCCACTGTTTACAATTGAATTCATACTTACTTAAAATACTTTAAGGTAAAAACACTATACCCATTAAATGAGCACTCCCACATTGGAATTATTATTTATTTAGCTCCTTATAGCTGCTCCTCCCTGCTGCGTGCCTCTGCCCAGCTCCCACCACCGGCACCATCCCACCCCTTTCCACCAGGTTCCCACATGGTTCAAACCGGCTGGTGAACGTGGACGAGGGATTTGGAAAAGGAGCATGAGGCAGACAACAGGGCAGGTGAGCTGAGACTCACACGCTTCTTGGTTTAACCTGTAATCATCCCCCGGGGGCTGGGGCTGTCTGAGAGAAAAACTTCCCTTTGCTCTCCAGCCGGTTTCCCCCGTATGGGGCGAAGCCGGGCAATGAAAGCAGCAGTTCCTGCTGGAAAGCAGACAAAGAGTCTGCTTGATTTCCTAAGAGAAGAGGCTGCATGCCAGAATCTGCCCGGCAAGTCATATAATACCCAGCCTTGGTTGCGAAAGGCTTCTCAGTTTTGTTTCTGGTGCTGGACTGGCTGCTTTGCAAACTGGTGGAAGACATGGGGTGCCTTCCCTTCTGAATTTGTGTCTCATGCTGAGAGAGGAGCACCAGACAAGGTCTTCTGCATGGACAGGATGCCCAGGTGGGCTCAGGGTGCTGAATATTTCCATAAGCAACCCAAAATAAATGTCAGGGTCTGCTCCTGGAAGTGCTGTGTGTGGTGTGGGAGTTGCAGTGCCTTGCAGGGTGGCTCTTGAGTGTAACTGGTTTCCATGACATGCTACTGGGACTCATCTTCCCTGGCCTTCATGGACTCAGAGCCTGCTCTTTACATCTTTGCAGAGGTAAGCATCATAAGCCCCATGGCGTGGATATGTAGTGGTAGCTGAGGGACCAAAGAAGCCCCAAAACTGCAGCTGTGCCTCATCATGGACAGGATCAGCTTGGTCCGCCTGAACAGCAATGGATGTGTGTGCATGAGGTGCAGACCACCAGGAGCAAACCAGAGAACTCAGCTGATGGGACTCACCCAAAATATTTGGGTTTATTATCTGCTTTCTGAGGTCATATGGGCTGCTGAGAAGCTAAAGTGCTTACTTGGTATTCTCAGGGGTGCACACACCATGAGGAGGGCAGGAGAACCTGCCCCACCACCCCTTATCACCAAACCACGCAGGTTCAGTTGAGTTCTTCAGCAATTTTCCCCAGGAGATGGGGTGGGGAGCAGCCCAATGCATACATTACACTTTCCAGCTGCAATGATACCTCTCCTGCACGACACAGCACTAATTACTGTGTGTGATATCGCTTGCAAAATGACACATAAGCAATGCTTGCCACTAACTACCCCCTAGAATGCAGTGTTTTCTGATGCTTTGGTGATGACTCCAGCATGAGAGCACGGAAACTTTGAAAATATCCACTGAGAGCCATGGAGAGACCCGGGTGAGACTCGGGGAACACTGGGCTGACCGCAGCCCACACGCTGCTCCCCGACGGGCATCCCGGGTTCATCCGTCCGGGTGGCAACACGCACGGACACCCAGGCAGCCCCAGGCAAGGGCTCCAGCCTCCCAACCACTCCACGGTCTCTGCCCACAGGAATGCTTTTCATCTGCACCTAGGTCACCAGGAGGTGCCTGCCAGTGTTCCCCAGGGGAGTGTGGACCACGGGCCACAGGGGAACCAGCGTGCTGTGAATGCACTGCCCAGGTATAGCAACCAGGTCATGGGTGTGAAATGAGGCAGCAGATGAAAAGAGAGACATGTCTTCATTAGGAAAGGAAAAAAAAAACCCAGATATTTGTGACACTCGGAGGTTAAGCAGAGTGGACATACTGTATTGGAAGTGCAAGAGAGATGGTGCTTCCCAGTCCTGCTTTTAAACAGAAGAGCCTTTGGTTAAGGGTTGTGATGGACTTTGGCCTCAAAAAGATGGATTTGTTCCAGCTCTGTGGTTGGAATCATCACGAAGACCCTCTTGTAAGGGGGTTTATGAAAAAGATGGGGACAGAGTTTTTAGTGCAGCCTATAGCAACAGGACAGGGGGTGATGGTTTTAAACTAAAAGAGGGGGAATGCAGACTAAGCAGATCAAAGAAATTACACTGAGGGTGGTGAGGTCCTGGTATAGATTGCCTGGAGAAGCTGTGGCTACCCCATCCTTGAAGTGTTCCAGACCAGGCTGCATGGGGCTTGAAGCAACCTGGGCTAGTGGAAGGTGTCCCTGCCCATTGCAAGGGTTTGGAACGAGATGGGCTTTAAAGATTCCTTCCAGTTCTATGGTTCTATTATCATCCTCTACAACCGGCAGCATGGTTAAGGCACATGGCTCTCCAGGCACTTTTAGTGCTCTAATGGACCACAGCTGGGGAAGTCCTGCCCCCAAAACCTCCTGGAACCCCCACAGTCTGCTAGGTGGGTCCTCCTGGGAGCACAAGCAAGTTCTGCTGTGCTTCACGGGTTCTCTGCAGACAGACATCAATAGCAATTTACTGCTTTTCCAGCGGCCCCTTATCGACCTACTGTCGCAAGTCTTTAAGGAAGATGCCTGAGATAAGATCCATGGGACTAAAAGGCTCTGCATGGGGAGAGTCACGCACTTCTCTGAGCCACAGGCAATGCAACAGCTCCATTTTTCTTATTGTCACAAGACACTGGGTAGTGAAAACAGCCAGGACTGGGGAAAACGCGAAGTACAAACAAGGGTGCGGGAGATGAGTAATTTCAAAACACTCCACCACAAGGCCAGTTTCAGGATTTCTACAATTTCCTCCTATCAGGGTATCATCTCCTTGACCCAGGATATCAGGTCAGCTGAGCTGATGCCGTGCCCACCAACCAGCTGTGTCAGGGCCACCCTCTCTCAAAGGGTACCAAGTTTCTCTCTAGGAGGAAAGGAAGTCAGATGAGACTTTTCTCTAGAGAAGAAACAAGTGAGCACCTGGAAACAGGCCTTTAGAAGGACAGGCAAAAGTGACACCTTCTCTGCTGTGAGGTGGCCCAAACACAGGTTTGGGTAAAATCTAACCCTTATGAAGCTGTCTGTGCTGATCCCTGCAGGAGGCACAGGCTCTGCTGTGCTCCAAAATGTGATTTGTTGGGATTTGAAAACACAGCTAAGCTAGGAGAGGCAGGCTGTGTCCAGCTGCCTCCACTAGCAATGGTGCATCTCTCCACACACCCTTCTGTTCATGACTCTCTGGGGATCTTGGAAGCCTTCAAGCCTATGGAAGATGCCCAAGGTGCCACCAACTCGTGCACCTCATGGAGGGATCCCTCTTTGCAGTTGCTTGAGTGGGATGTTGTGGTCTCAGCCTGTGTGAGAACGTTCTGACAGCAACTCTTGCTCATCCCACAAGCAGCTGCCCAGATGAGGTGGCACATGGGGGAAGGAAGGAGCTCTGTACTGGAGCTGCTTGTGCCTGCATGGCTGCATCAGAGCTGTGCCCATATCAGGCACTTTCCCTAAATGATTCTGGACAACTTAAAGGAGTTTTGGTGGCACTAACTCCTTTTACAGTGACACGCTTCTCGGAGCTGAGGAGGAGATTCTGTTCTCCTATTACACAACCAGAACTCCCTGGGAGGAGGGTAAGAAGAGATTAGGTTGTTTATTGCATCGAGTAAACCAAAATGTTGGTTATCCTCCTTGTCAGGCTCCTGAGGAACTCAGAGATACTTAACAGCAAATTGAATTAAGGCCAGAGGAACAAAATCCTGTACCCAGTCGTGGGAAACTCCTCCTACTCCTTTCCACTGTAGACAAGGGAAACCATGAACTCTCTCTCCCCAGATCTGGAACGGCAGAAGGGATTCCAGCGAAGATGGAAACCATTAAGAGGGCAATTAGTGGAGACAATGATGAAGAAAATCTGGTCACTCATCAACCCAGACACTGCAACCCAACAGCAGCCTGGTGGTTACACATCCCCTGGCTGGAGGTGAACCTTCAGGACCCGAAGGTGAGCGAGGTGGACGAGCAGAGCCACCCAGTCTGGGCGCACAGGGAGTTCGAGCCACCCAGACGACTGGCTTCATCCTGCCCGGCTGAAGACATAATAACCCTGGGAGAAGAGGATGTGATCTCATCCCAAGGGTCCCGGGGAAACACAAAGCATGGAAAGAAACGGTGGCGAGACCATCGTGCTTGATTGCAGTGGGCTCCACCCTGGCTGGCCGGAGGCTCTCCGTCTTTCCTGGCTCTGCTGAGCGAGAGAGTGCATGGCGGCAGACGCAAATAGTTGTGTTTACATCCCATTGAAAGGGTTTTTGGGAACTAACAATGCCTGGTAAGGAGGGCGAGGGAGAAAAACAAAGCCACGCGAGGAGGAGGGACCATCCTGTGAGATGGTATCTAGCTTCATTTCTTTATCTGCCCAAATTGCTTCCGCTGCCTTCTCCATGGGTCCCAAAGAAACAAGGGTGGCATTTCCCCTCCCCTATTTGAAATACGCCACCATGGCTTTAATGCTGGGACTAGATGAGTCCTGTGGCTTTCCAAGAATATGTTCCTGCATGTAAAATACTCAGCAGGGCAGCTGGGCTCGAAGGCACCGAGCCCTCCTTGGTTTGCCCTGTCCCCATCTGCTCCCAAATAACACCTGATCTCCTTCACCTTAACTCTGCCCTTTGACCAAGATGACCACGACTAAAGGAAATGTTTTTTTTTCCCAACCAAGCTGCATTCACAGGAGTGGTTTAGCTATGGAGGTCTGCAGTCACGGGAGATTCTTGAAGGGGTATTTATATATTTATGGCACAGTAGGCGCAGAGGTACAGGGGCATCCACCCCTGCCCAGAGCATGGCCCTACAGACAGTCACCCATCCCTGCTCTTCGCAGACCCCTGCTCCTGCACTTGGCCTCCTGTCATGGCTCTGAAGGTCCACATCAACCCACACATCAGCAAGCCACACTCACTCCAAATTCCAGGCTTTTCTCCCAGCTCTTCCCTGTTTTCAACCCTCATGTTATGGACTTCCCAAGACATTTCCCCACTTATTTCTCTCCTCATTTCTCCTTCCTTCCCTCCCATGTCCCTGACCTCCTTTTTTTCCTCCTTCCCTGAAATCCCTTGCCCACAGCCCTCATCCATCCTCCATCCCTTCCCCACACAAACCACTTATCAGTTTGTCCCAGTCCTACTGGACTGGAGTCTGAACATCTGCTTTTTTGCAGAATCAGATGGAGGGGTACCAGAAGGGCACTTCTATGAGGAAATAAGTTCTCTTTCTCAATAGAGGACTTATTTTCTCTGTTCAGATGTGGCCTCATGGAGCTACCTGGGTGGAGTGGGGTCAAGATCGATCTCCCTTGCTATATGTGTTCATTTGATAAAGCAAAAATTCTGCTTCATTCTCTGACTAGGAGACTAATATTAAAAATCCCAGCATCTCTTTATACTGTCAAAGACCCTTTTTTAAACTCAAAGGGCTGATGCTTTTTAAAAAGTGAGAGTGATTAAAAAAATCCAACACAACCCACGTTAAAAGATACAATTTTCTTTTCCAAGCAGCACCACCCTCCTCGCTCATCTGACTGCAGCCAGGAAGGTTTTCCTTTCTCTTCCTCTGAAGGAGACAGTGAAAAGGCAGTGCCCTCTTGAAGTTCAGACGTTAATTACTGTGTTAGAATATTTTGCTAAATTACACAGCATGGCCTCAGGAGATAACAGGCACTAAGAGGAGGGAGGGGAGTGGATACCCGTCTACATGCTGCACCGCAGACTCAGACATGGGGGGAAGGCAATTAGACAGGGAGTATTTATCCTCCCTGCACCACCACCCCGAGGCTTTCAGTTAGCAGCATGTACCCAGCCAGGGAAGCGAAGGGAGCGTGCCAAGATTTTAAACGATGCCGAAATGGGACTGTCTCTGCCAACCAGACTGGAGGTAGGAGACAACTCCTGCAGAGAAGCAACTGTCCTGCCTGCTGCCAGCCTGACGGGTCTGATCCCTGCTGATTCACAGCTCCTGTGAGCTGCCCTCAGCCCCCAGCGCTGGTAATAAGACCCTAAAAAGCATCTGTCTTGGGTCAGGTCACTGACCACCTCTCTCTTTTGGGGATACCCCCAGGGTACCCACGCAGCCCCAGCAGCAATAAAGCCCCCCCAAGCTGGAGGGATCTCTGTGAATTGACCCTGCAGCCACATCCTCCCGCACGAAGGAGCTCTGCAGTTTAATCAGTCTTTCTGTGATGAGCTGCTTCCCGGGATTTGCTCCGAACCTGCCCCAACAGCCCTGCCTAATGCACCTGAGAGTGGGATGCCACAGCGAGGCTGCTCCCTGTCACCCCTGATATCCAAACTCCCCATATCCAAGCAAGGACATCGTGGGTGGACACCAAGGTGGGAAAAAAAATGGGTTGGATGGTTGGGCTCGGAGGGTCGTAGCTATTGGATTACAACCCAACTCTGCCTGAGGGCCAGGGATGAGCAATCCTGAGGCATTATCCTGGGACCTGCCCTATTTAGCATCCTTATCCACAGCCTAGAGGAGGTGAGAAGCACAACCTTGTGAAATCTGGAGATTCAGGGGTTGGGGATTTTGAGATTTGGGGATGTACTTAAAGAGTTGCCATCCAGAGGGACCTCAGTGGGGTCAAGAGGAAAGTGAAATATTCAACAATAAATTAGGCCAGTGCAGGACAAGAGCACAGGGGCATGGATAAGGGGTGGGATATAATTATTAAGGGGGCTGAAAGGGCCCTGTGTTGCCTGCCCATGTGAGACACCAGCCATCAAGGTGTCTTGAGGGGAGCATAGTGGCATTGCCACCTGGCATCTCCTTGAGCTCAAGGCCCCCAAGCCAGTTTTTCCACCTCCTCACTCTGTTGCCATAGGCAACTGCTCAGGTTACCTGTCTATAAAGCCAGGTCTGACTGCTAAGTGGCGTCATAAAAACAAACAAATGCATCCAAAGCAGCACCTTGGCTGGAAGTGGTTGCTCCTGGCAGGGGGCTGGCAGGAAGGTGGCAGCTCCCAGCCCCAGGGGCACCTCCTGGGTCGGCGTCCCAACAACATCCACTGAGGATGAGACAGAAGACACAGGAGGAGCCAAACCTCCCAACACCACTCATTTGTCCCGGCTTCCACAGAGCACAGTCGTGGCTCCACACTGGCTAGGAGCCCTCCTTCCCTGCAGACCTCAGCAATCACCAAGAACTGGGCTGAGTCCCTCAGGATCCAGTGCTAATTCTCCTCCTCCCCGGCAGCACCAAGGGATGAATCAGGGAGGTCACTGAGCTGGGGTGGCCCATGCCCACCCCACTGACACACATGCAGAGAGCTGGATGAAGAACAGCCAGCTCCAACACTGCTTAGGGAAGGCAAGACTGGTGACAATCAGTGAACAATAGATGGCAAGTAATATTATTTATTATCTCTACATCTTCAGTAGCCACGGGGCACTTCTTGCACCACGCACAGGGCTCTGATGGTTCAACTGACATTTGCTGCTCCCTTGTCTTAACCCCTTCTATACATTTTGCTGACTCTGCCAAAGGCCATAGAAAAGGGCAAATATGGCCAGACTGCAATAAACAAAGTCTCTGGGTTGTTCTCCTGGTTTTAGCTGGTTTTGGGGGACAAGCAGTATTAGGCATTGTTAAAGCAGGGCTGAGTGTGGTCCTTGGTGTTTGGACACGGGGCAGAGGCTTTGGGGCATCAAGTTCATTCCTCACCATCCTGGAAGGGCAGAATGAGATGTGTTGGGACAAATTTAGAGTGGTTTTCTGAAATAAAGTGAGGCCAGAGTAAAGAGGACTATAGGGTTGTGAGAAGACAGTGGAACTCCCTCTTGCTGAGACCATGATGCACAGGAGTCAAGACAACTTCCTAAAACTGCTGAATCTGTTTTCGTCCATATACATTACAGACCCATGGAGGAATGTCATCCTGGAAGATGCCACCACTGGTCCCAAGTGAGAAGAGCCAGGTCTGGAAGCAGACAAGGGCCAGGCCGACAGTGTCCTGGCTGCAGCCTGGGGAAAGCCTTTATCCCAGGAACAATGCCCTATTCCAGCTTACCCTCGATTCCCCGAAGCTCTAAGGGAAGAATAGGAGGAAAGCTCTTTTATTTCTATTTAACATCTCTGCTTTGTTATTCTTTTCACAGACTTCCCAGATCTGATGGGTGCAACAATCCTCTTGTTCTCATCTGCAAAGGGCTGTCCTCCTTTCCACAATTATCTTCAGTTCTGATCTTTGGGCTGACCTTGGGGATCCATTTCCCTTCTCCAACCTAAAATACGCACTGTTCCAAGCATAAAAACATGTTTTGATCCAACCCATCATTCAGACTCAACTGTGCTCCATGAAACCATTTCTATGAGAGCTGCACCCACCTTCTACTTCCCTTGGTAAACCATCTCTTTGCCTAAAATCCCAATGCTGACCCCACTAGACCTTATTGTGAAGACACCCTCCAGCTGTACAAACCTCATCCCAAACCCTCAGAATAGCTTTGGAAATTAAACTTTTTGATCCTTTGGGGATTCAGCTCCCCGGAGATGCAGTCACAGTGCTGGATGTGGCTGCAGACCCTTCCTTCTCCCCCCACCCTGTTTTCCAGCAGGCAGCTCAAGTGATGGGTGGAGAGGAGGATGCGGCACAGCCCCCTGGGATGGGGGCTTGGTGTGGACCATGTTTGTATCCAGGGGTAAAGCCAATCCCTTGGCTCCCAAAACACTCCTGAGAGAGGTGTCAGCTCTGACCCAAATTTCCTTTGCTGCCATTGAACACCCACTCCTGTGTCTGACATCAAACACAGTGGTCTGCCTGCTGCCCTGAGGATAGTGATAAGCCTTGGTTCGATTAAGCAGCAAACCCTGCATTTATCACTCCAGCCCCCCTCAGATGAACTTCTGATTTTTTTTTTTCCAGCCCACAAAACCAACCAATCCACACTTCTCAATAAATAGCACTGGCATTGTCACCCAACGCCCCAGCCATGTCCCCAGCCCCTCCTCACTGAGCACGGATGTCCTCACTGCCATCCTCACTCCCTTCCACCCACCTAATGAAGGTGTTAATGAACTTTTATTCAGGGGGAAAGGAAGGGAGCTGCAGAGAGGAAGCTTTGCAGGGAGAACTGAAGAGACATTCCTGCCTCAGTCATCAGGCAACTTTCCCCTTCCTCTTGCTCACTCCCTTGCTGACCTTTGGCTGAGTCTGCCAGAGCTATAAAAGAAAAGGGAAAAAGGAAAAAAAAAGAAACTAAAAAGCAAGAGGAGCTGAAAGGACAGGCAGAGGGAGTGATGTTATCTTGCCTCAGCTAATGATTTATGGTCAAAGGATGGGTGGACGAAGGCAGAGAGAAGATTGTGGGCAGCACAGATGGGGATTGCTGGGGGATGCCCTAGGGGGAAGGAATTAGGGATGAGGGGCTGAGACTGTACATGGAAATGTATGTGCTGACCAGCAGAAGGGGAAAATATCCATGATGAGTGCTACTACATCTTGTGATCCTGTCTCGAGGTACATGGAGGTCCCAAATCTTACAGGCCATGGTCACACCCTCTCCTACCTTGGGATACCAGCCCCTGTGGGTTCATGAAGCTCAAGAAGGGATGAGCACTCTGCACTATTAGGGACTTCCCACACTCGCATGCAGCACCCAGCAGGGCCAGCTTGTGCAGATGGCCCTGCCCTCTCCTGGGTGCAGCTGGAAGAGGCCACGGCCACCTCCTTGGCTGTGTCTACAAGCTGGCTTTGGTTCTGGCAACCATCTCAGAGCCCGGCACTTATCACTGCTGATAAATAGGTGATCCCGTTCCCCTGGGCTGGCCTTGTGCACCAGGATTAGCTGACAGACTCAAAAAAACAGCAGCAAGATGAAAACCCATTCCAGAGCTGTGGAAGAGGAATGGCATAAGGCAAGGTCAGAGCACTGCAGAGGGAGCAGTCACAGATCAACCATTTTGGGGCAGGAGAGCTGGAAGAGTCAGGTTCATCCATGTCAGCTAAGCTAAGAGTGCTCTGAGAATCACAGAATGGCTTGGGTTGGGAAGGACTTTAAAGATCATCTTGCTATTAAAGGTGATCTAGTAAAGTCATCTTCTCTGACAAAACCACATCACAGGGACAGACTTGTCCTGCTAAGGAACAGAGATGTATTTTTAAGTGCAAATTTATGCAAGACATCTGGATATAATTAGTAAAGTCTTTTTATGAAGCTGCCCTATAGTAAAAAAAAAAGTATCCCTGATACATGAAATTCATATTCCTCTGTGCACCTCTAGATCACCACCATGTCTCCACACAGCAGAAGGGTGACAAAAGGGACTGTGATGGGACGGTGAGGGCAGACAGGAGTGGGCAGGGAAAAATCCTGGCAGAATCAGGGCTGGGTTGTGTCATGATTATGATGGGAAGCAGAGGGAAACGGGGACTTTGCTAGACGTCAAGATCTTCCCCATAAGGTGACACAGAGCTCTGTGGGCAGAGATTCTGGGGAAGTTTGGCTATTTTTAGTGTCCCTGTCCCACCTCCTCCTCTGGATCTGTGTGCCTCATCATGATGCCTGTGCTCCTTCTCACAGCTACAGTCACCATCTGTGAACCCTACCCACAACATTACCACCAAGACAAAACGTTTATGATGTGTTTGCATTCAGAGAAAACTTCCCATGCATGTAAAAAAGTCATCACCAGCACTTTCTTTATCCTCCCCTCGCCCGAGGTCTAGCAGAGAACTTATTTTACAGCAAGTTATTTATGGCCTGACAGAAGCACCACTGACAATTTGAGATTCACAGCTCCAACCCTGGGGAATGAGGCGGGTTTTTCTGAGAAAGTCTTCTACAGACAGCAGCAGGAGACAAAACCATCTTTAAAACAGGATGGGGGGAAGCCCTCTCCTCCTCTATTGAACATTAACTCTTAAGTTGTCTCTGCTGTATGTACTTACTAAAGTTTCTGCCACCACCCCGAGCCATGGGAAACTCAGGGTCTGACATGAGCTCATCAGAAGCTCAGGTTCTGAAATGTCCCCAGCACTGGTGACAGGGCTGGGTTTTGATGCACTAGGTGGGGAGTAAGGGCATAAAGGACTTCATTTCTCTCCCTCTTTCCTCCCCTCAGTCTGTCCCATCTATTCAGGTGACTTCACCTGTTTTAAGAAGCTTTTCAAGCTGCTTAGGTGGGGATTTGTACAACACTGGGATTTGCAAACTCAAATGTTGGGTGTGCCATCCCAGCTGTTGGTCTTTGCAAACTCCTTGGACAAAGGGAGCATGTGTTTTAATTATTGTGCTTTAATGAGCAGAACTACAATATGCAGGAAGAGCCAGGCATCCCTGCAGACGTAGGTACTTTTGAGGTGAGAAATGTTGACACTAGCAAAGCAAATATCCAAGAATCATAGAGCAAACACAGCATCCTAGAATAGTTTGGGTTGAAAGGGATTTTAAGGATTGTCTTGATCCAACCCTCCTGCCACAGGCAGGGACACCTTCCACTAGACCAGGTCCAAGCTGGCCTTGAACATTTCCAGGGATCCAGGGGCAGCCACAATGTTCCCACTGTCATCTCCCACAGGCATCAAGGCAGCAGCTTGGCCCAGAGGTGGAGAAGGACAAACTCTGAAGGCATTTACCTCCCTGAGGCAGGTATAGATGGGGCAGACGAGGACTCGAAAGGGCTCTCCAGTGCTGCTCCTCATGGTCCCGAAGACTTCACAGAGGAAGGTGATGAACCCCAGCCAGCGCTCCACGTCCCTCTGCTGCAACTCCTCCCGCATAGTGAAATCCTTCTGCAAGAGGGGCAGAGACAAGAGGCTGCATCAACAAAACCGCATCACCACAGGAGAGGCAACAGCTGTCTAGAGAGAGAATTAGGAGGAAATTGAAACTCAGGGTGGGGGGAGGAAGACAGACAGACTGACTCTTTGGTAACAGAAGGGAGATTACTCAACGCACATGGAGCGGCTGGAGTTTCAACACACCAAAGCCTCCAGAAGGCAGGTATTGTAGAAATATCACCAACTCCTGCAATAACTGTCACGGCTTGCACTAGAGACAGTGTCCCCTGTGCTCTACTGTCCCCCCTGGACAGACATAGGGACTCTTTTTCATGTGCAAAACCACGACGTTAAATAAAATGCAAGGGAAATGCTGGAGGCCATGCTGGGCTTGGTGGTCCAGGTGGACCTACTGAGTCCATTCATTCCAGTATCTTCATCAGACTCAGTGTCTGGCCAGGAGCATCCTAATGGCCTGGCTGCTTGCTGGTGTCTCACAAAATAATGGCAGAGACTGGCTCCTTGCCGAACCAGAAGATCAGGGCAGCCTGGGCTTGGCATTAAGAGGTCACCCTGCTCCTGAGCTGATGGTTGCTATGACTAAGGATTATCCCAGTGACGTGATTTATGGATCAACATCAGGAGGAAGCATGCAGGGAGATAGCTGCCTCCCCATCGGCCTTCCAGCTGGGGAGAAAATATGGGTTTGTCCAAAGGCAGGATATGAAAAGGGATGTTTGTGTTGGAAGTGTGTGGCAAAGAGCACGGGACAACACAGAAGAGCAAACAAAAGCCTTTCTTGAGAATAGCACAAGGGAGTGCATCATGTTCAGAATCAAGAAGGTTTCCCTGGGCTCTAAGTGATGCTGCAGAGCTTCTTGCATGACATCCCACACGACTTTGTTTGTCTGTCTCCATAGTGACCCTTCCTCAGTACTAAAACTTAGCAGACACTAAGCAGGGGAATATTAAAGCAGAGGACAAGCTCGTTCTCCACACCGTGTGTTCCCAGTGCGGGTTGCGCAACATTTGAAATCCAGCAACTAAATAAATTATCCTCTATCTCTTTCATCTCAGTTTGTTCTCCTGCCTGAGACAAAGGCCTTTGCTGCTGTGAGTGGTCCAACCTGCAGCTGCTCTCTGCAAAGCCAGGGAGTTATAAAAGCCACCACACCAAAGTTTGCCCTCGTGCCCTGGACAAGATACAGGAGATCTTTCTTTTAGAACAAAGGTAAGTGAAGTAGCTACTAAAGAAAGCCAGGCACTAGCTCAGTGATTATTTTCATGACACAACTGCTGCACTGAAAATCCAAGGCAGGAGCTATTTATATGTTTCGTTACAAAAGGAAAAATAAAATACGTATTTGCATATGCAGGAAAAAGACTTGTAAAATAACGAAGGCACTTATTAACCAAACAGTGATGACTAACTCCTCTCTACACCCATTTCCATAAGTCAGTTGCCCAACTGTGTCTGTGACTCCAAAGTCAACCTGCAGCCAAATAATGTTGGGTCTTCCCAGACTCTCTGGGGGAGTTTGCAGAGTTCATCCTTTCATTATCCAGTCAGTCCCTGGGCAGTGACGGAGGAGTAATTTGCCAGTTCAGTTTATCATCCAGAGTTACCAAATAACTCGTTTTGGAGTTTTCACTTGAATTTTCATGCAAAAAAAAGTCGAAGACAAATAATGTCCTGATTGCTAAGAAATTAAAAAACCAAGTGAGAACATCCCATGCCCCTCATTTGCCTCGTCCACCTATAAAACAGACAAAAAAAGCTCCCTTTGAACCCTGGAGCATTTCCTTGATGCCCTGAGACCTCTCCATGCCCTGGCAGTGCCTCCTGCATCTCATGCAGCATCCCACCCAGCTCCAGCCCCCAACTCATCCTGTCCCTCAACACTCCCTGTCCTGCCTGGGAAGGTCCACACTGGTGTACCCAGGGAGCTGCACTGTATTTTGGGATTCCTAGGGCATACTAGAAAATGCCTAACAACTTGGGATAACTGCACGGGCTCTGTGGTCCCAGATTACTGGGAAAGAATAAAAACCACTGCAGGAAATTCTCCCCCTTCCTGTTTCTACTTCAAATGCAGTGCTCTGCTCTGCAACCCTGCAAGAGAGAAAACTGACTCATTTTCTCTTAAAAAGTATTTTCTGTAAAACACCCTGAACAATCAAACCAACCAACCCCCTAAAAAATTCTGTAAGACAACCAATAAACCAAACCAAACTCATGAGGCCTGGGATGGGAGCTGAGCAAGAAGGGATATCCCCATGCATCACTCTCTTTTTTTTCATCCTGTGGCAGCCTGTGGGTGATGTCACCCAGCAGAGACATAAATGAACACTGACCCCAACTCTGCACCTGAAGAAGACCCTTCTAAAAGAAAAGGGACTGGGGTTCCCCCGCTCCTCCAGGCACAAATAAGCTTGTGCAGACTTTGATGGATGTGCATGAAGGATGGGAGAGAGGGATGGAATGTGGGATGGATGCAGAAGTCACCGTGATCATTTTCAGCAAGAAAGTGATGCCACAGTGGGAATAATTTTTATTCATCTGCAGGCTCAGGTTGGACCAAGTTTTGCAAAAAGAGATGATATGCATGGAGTCTGCAAAAGGAGGGGGTGATATCTCTAACAAAGTAGGAAAAGCATGTCAACAGAGGTAGGAATTTGGTTTTTTAGACCATGCCTGCCTAGAGGACAGAGTTGGGCTTGGCAGGAACCTCTGTGACAGCTGGACTTGCAGTGACAGGGCTATCCTGATGCGTCCTGACATACTCATCTGCTTCAGATCTGGCAGGAGTGCACGAGGAAGGTGGTCTGGGGAGCTCTGTCCTTAAATTTGGCTTTCAGACAGCAGGTTTGACCAGTACCACAGTATGCACAGATAGGCAAGCCAACCTGAATGCCACCCATGCAAGAGTGTCCCACCTCCCTTGGGGTCTGTGTCTGAGGAGACCCTCTAGATTGTTTGCCAGTGGATTTACATGTGCAATTCAAGGGCCCAGCAGGACCTGGGACCCTTTGGAAACATGGAGAGCTTCTCCAAAGGGTGTGCAACCAAAAGCGATGAGCCAGGGCAACAAGAGGGGAAAGGTGAGGAGCTGGCCAACAGTGAAGAGTGGCTCAGCACACAACAAACCCCATGCTCTGTGTGCCTGGGGCACATCTGATGGAGCCATACCCTGACCTCCAGACCTCCACAGGCCAGTGACAAGCCTTGAGGGGGCTGAAAAGCTCTGAAACCAGAGGGTTGGGTCACTGCCCTGCCCAGTGAACTTCATTTGCTCTGGAAATGCCTCATGGAATTACATAAAAATAACCTGTGGATTGGCTTGCCCCATGCTTAGGTGGTGATGTCAGGGCAGTAAGCAAATTATCTTTCATCAGTTTGGCTGTATTTTTAAACAGGAATTGTATTACTAATTTGGGGGTGCTCTGGCCTGTAGATAATCTGGGTGTGTTTACTGGATGACCTTCCTTCAGTGCCTATAGTTTAAAATAAAATGTATTTATACCAGGTAGCAGGGTTGACCTCCCTTTTCTGCCTGGTTTGGGAGAAGAATTTACTGGGAAACCATGTGGAGGTGGGAGGATGCCAAGTGGACCTCTTAAAGATGTCTCATAGAGGACAAGTCTGGGGCATAAATCTGAAGGTTAAGCATGTTCATTGTGTTGGGCCTTATCATACATGATGGGTGGGCCAGGATGACTACATATCACAGAGATGGCCCACGGCTCAGACCATCTTCTGACATCCCCTGTTGGACCCGTTGTAGCCTGGCTGAAGTTCCTGCCAGCCATGGAAATTCAAAATGCCTTTGTCTTGGGGGTCTCTGCTCTTGCACCCAAGTGAAAGCCCACTCCTCTTCCCAGTGTGGATGCAGGTCATGCAACACTATCCCTTCCTGGCCCCTGAGACCTCTCCAAGCCTAGGGCCAAGCTAGAAGAGCCAAGAGGAATGGCCACATCATGAGAGAGGAGACAAATCCATCCTCTACCATTTTTGGTGGGCAGCAGAGTCAAGTGGGATGAGAAGCAGCATTTTGCCATCAGATCTAAGCCCTCACTCCAGCCTAGACAGCTGCAGCTGAAAATTCATCCCTCGGGAGTTCGCCACACCTTTTTTAAGACGAGTTCCAAATAACTCTTCCCCAGATCTGGGCCCACCGACTCATGGCTGATTCTGTCAGCAGCAACAGAGGGCAAAAGTTTAGCGTGGGATAAAAATGAGGGTTAATTTAAGCATCACCACCTTCTGATGGAAAAAAAAAAAGAAAGACACATTTGGGCTTGTTGCTCTGTAAACACAGGACTCTTCCTCTGGCAGTTCTGCTGTTTACTCAGTCATTGTCAAGGAGGCAGGAAATACTGAGTCAGAAATACTGCACAAAAAGAAATATATAATGCTTAGATATCTGTGCTAGGAGCTATATAAAAAGCTGAGAGAGGCTGTGCTAAATACTTGATCTTACTGGCAGTGTGCTGCAAAAGGCTGGAGCCCTAAATGGCTCTTTAGAAAGGGCCTGAGACAAATCAAATGGATGAGAGGAGGGAGCTGACGGTAGAGGTTGGGACAGTCTCCATCCTTTGTTGCTGTCCTGGAGAAGCACACCCTCCACCTGCTCCCTCACCAAACCTTCCTAGAAAGGAGTCCATAAATGATATTTTGCACAGTTAACATCCCTGCATTACTCCTTGCTTATAATTTAAATACTGCTTCTAGTTAGGTCCTGGCTTGGAAGAGGTTCTGGAGTGTAGCTTTGCTTTCTGAGGAGTATAAGCCAGTGAAGTGAGTAGATTGTAGCTCTGGTGTTCATAAGCAGCTCAGGAGGTGCTGGAGAAACCTGTGACAGCACAAGGAGTGATCAAACACCTCTGCCCATGGATGGTCAGGGTCTCACCGAGCTTCTCTGTACCACTCACAGCTTCTTTGGGAATATCTCACTCCACAGACACCACCACACAAATTTCTTTGCTGGAGATGGTGGGACATGGTGGGACCATCAACTCTTCCATGCGCCCTGCTCGTCCTCCAGCCTCCTGCAGCAACACCCCAGGATCCCCTGTCTGGCCCAAGGACAGAGCCACACTGAGATCCCACCACACCATTCCTGCCCACGCTGCCAGCACAGGGACAAGACAAAGCAGAGTAAGATGATGATAGAAAACTTGCTTTGAGCCAACAGCTTCCATGCAGAACCTGGAAAACACCAGCACCGGAGATGGAGGTTTATTTCCAGACCTGTGTGGGCTCCCATCACCTCTGTACCCTGATTTCCCATCCGGCAAATGGGAATGATTTACTCATCTTCCTCTGCAAAGCGCTCTGGGGCGTGTGACTGAGACATGCAAATCATAGCAATTATTATGACTCCAAGAAAGGAGCTATTGACATTTAAAGCAGATAAAGCTTTTAAATTGCAGATGACACCCTGTGCCCAGCCTTGCAAAGGTCCTGGCTTCACCCAGCCATGAGGCATTTCACTCCCACAGACTTTCATCACATCATTTCCTCTAAGATGGATCTGCACCATATGAATGTGCACTGGTTTCTTCTCAGGGTATTTTGGCTGTTTTGGGAACAGCAGGAAATCCTACTGGTGGCCTTCAGTGCGGACCTGATTTCACGATGAATGATTTTAATCCAAGAGGTCTCCAAAATGCATTGCACAGTGAAGGCCCATATTACCAGGACTGTGACCACCACCCCAGTGGATACCTACAGCTGACCCGCAGGCAACTTGTAACTTGCATTAGGTGTCACTGACCAATTGACAGAATCACAGGATGTTTGGGTTGGAAGGGACCTTAAAGGTCATCCTTTTCAAATCCTCTCCTATGAACAGGGACACCTTCCACTAGACCAGGTTGCTCTAAGCCCTATCCAACCTGGCCTTGGACACTTGCAGTGATGTGGAATTCTTCCAACTCTGCAAGACCAACTCACCAAACATCCGGCATCCATCAGGCAGACACAAATCTGATGCTTACACAAACCCTAATGCTTATTCCTCTCAAACAGAGCTGGGCAGGAAGGGTCAGAAAACTCCTGGGTCTTCTAAAGGAGAGGCTGGGCAAACTCACAGAGTTAGGAACAAAATGAATTTTAAATTCTCACGTCTGGGTAACTGAGGCAGCTGATGACCAGAACCAACAGGAGCTGTGGGTACTTTCTGTGTCTACAAACACCCTGAGGTGACCATGAGAGTGGTTACTTGAACCTCCTGCCCCCTGGTCTCACCATGACCTCTCTATATCTGTCTCCAAATCTGGGATCAGCAGCAATTACCCACCCAACGTGGGTGTCTCATGGCTGGAGCTACTGATGTCTGTGAGGTCTTTGGGGGCTTCGGAGGTGCAAGCAGTTAATTATTGATTTATCTGAGGTTTAAATCACCCTGGTGGGAACATAATGATGGGTGTGCAAACAAAAACGTTGCTGTGAACCTCGCAGTTGCTAGAGAACTTGAAGCACTGTCTGGGTGGAAGCTCTAAGACGAACAGGAGTGTGAATTCAGTAGCATGATCTGCACAACACCAGCAGCAAACACCACTTTGCCCTGGGTGTTTGCCAGCACATCCTTCAGTGCCACCCAGGTGACGGAGTTGTCTTCCTCATCACTTAATTTTTATTGCCATCCTTCCCATCTCACACCTTTCTGGATTCCCAAACACGTGCTAGGGTGTCAGCTCAGCTGGATAACAGCAATTTATCAACACTTTAAAGACTTGTTTTCCCACGAACCCAGACACAGCAAAACATCATTACCAGCCTCAGCTGGATCTTACAGCTAGCAGAGGGACACGGACAGATCTGCGATCTGCAGGACACACAGACATGGAACTAATGATGTGTTTGAGAATCAGAAGCCAATCTCTCTGTCCTGTGGAGAGGGACTGGAGGGGAAACAAGAGACCACAAAGAAATGCAAATTAACTTCCTTGTTGGGTTGTCATCAGAGCAGCTGGGGCAACCATTTGACCCAGCCCTGCAGACACCCCATGGCTGTAGTGCCCAGAGAAGGCAACTCCCACTCAGCAGCCTTGCTCCTCTGGAGCATTTCAGGAGACCCTTGTTATAGTAATTTTATTAATTTAAGTCCTAGTGCTGTGGGAACCTCAAGGCAGTGCTGTGCCCTTTGCCTTTGCGAGCGGGCTACCTCTGGATGTTGGGAGACACCAAGAGTCTCCCCCTTGAGATCGGAACAGAAAATCCATGTTCCTTAAAGCACCTCGTTCCTAGGCCAGCAATCCCCTCCCCACATGTGTAGGAAGAAAGGGGATCAAGCATAGTGGATCCCTGCTCCTCCCAGCAGCACTGATGCCCAAACTCTATGGGAAAACATGTTAATGTAAGTCTATCAACCCACAGGCTGCATTCCCCACTGCAGGTGTGAAACCATCATGGTTTGAAGAAATCCCAGAAAAAAAAATTTATTTGGAGGATACTTTATATGGTTGGGGGTGGCTTGGTGGGCAGTTTGCAAACCTTTCCCCACATGTGAGCCTCAACACCCTCCCCACATCTGCTCAGAGGTCACTTTTGTGCCTGAAAAAATTCCCATCCCACTCCCAGCAACAACTTGGGATGATGAGTGGGAACCCCCATTGTAGCTGATGAATGGATCCTAATTGCAAATGCCACATCTTGAGATGCCCAGCCTCACAGACCAGGAGGATGCAGGAGGGACAAGCAGGATTTTCCCAGTAGGACGCATTCTTATTCTAAGTTCTGCACATGCAACATGTCCTTTTCACAAGGCAGAGGTGATGAGGGATTTGTGGGGACAGCCAAGTTTGCAAAGAGGGATATAAGAGAAGGAAAAGTGACTGTGGAGGCAAGTGCAGCTTGGTCCAGGCATCAGGGCTGGAGGAATTCCACCTGCACTCAAAATGAAGCTGTGTCCATTGAAAGGCCAGTTTGCCTGTGGATGAATGAAACCAGGCAGGGAAGAGCAGGCAGCTAATCCCATTTGGCATTGGGAGCTTTTCTGCACAGATGCTCCTGGCTTACAATGGCTCAGCCAGACTAGGGATTTTCATGGGTGCCTGGCAGCAGAATGTACTCCTGTGGGATGCTAAGACCTTCCTAGGAAATACATGGTTGGTGGTGTTCACCATGACGTGGGACTGGGACCACCAATCTGCTCAGCTGGCTGTGGAGTGTAAAGGCACTGCTTCTCCTCAAGCCAGGATCAATGGATAAATAAAGCCCTGGAGGCTTTCCCCAACACCTGAAGTGGAAGCCCTTGAACTCTGTGATGCACAGAAGCTGACAACTTTTGGATGGACATTGGTGCACACAGGTGGCTACAAACAGGTCCAAGAGGCATGAGGCATTACAGGTTTGGAAAGGACTTCTAAAAGCTCATCTCATTCTATCCTCCCTGCCAAGGGCAGGGACACCTTCCACTAGACCAGGTTGCTCCAAGCCCTGTCCAACCTGGCCTTGGACACTTCCAGGGATCCAGGGG
>JAWWEE010000085.1:70965894-70983823 GCA_035221455.1 Xenops minutus | reverse complement strand
GGCTCCCCAGGGCAGTGGGCACGGCCCCAAGGCTGCCAGAGCTCCAGGAGGGTTTGGACAACGGGACAGGGACAGGGTGGGATTGTTGGGGTGTCTGAGCAGGGCCAGGAGTTGGATGGATGGTCCTTGAGGATCTCTTCCAACTCAGGACATTCTATATTTCTATGAAGCTCCTACAACCAGAACCAAGCACAGCACTGAACCAAGGAGGGGCCATTTCTGGGGCACCAGGAGGTTGAAGTGAGACGATGAAGAAACCCCGTGTGGCTGTGCAACAGGATATGCCACAGGGAATGTAACAGGATGTGCAATAGTGTGTGTGGTAGGGGTGCAATAGGGTAGGCAATAAGGTAAGCCATAGGGTTTGTATTTGGGTGAGCAACAGGATGTGCAATAGGATGTGTATTAGGGTATGTAATAGAGTATCCATTAGGATATACCATAGGGTATTCATTAGGGTATGTAACAGGGTATGCATTAGGATATGCCACAGGGAATTATTCAGGATATAGCATAGGGTATGCCATGGGGTACCCAACAGGATATGCAGGATAGGCAATAAGGGAAGCCATAGGGTATGCATTTGGGTGTGCAACAGGGAGGCATTAGGGTGTGCAATAGGATGTGTAATAGGGTATGCATTAGGTTATGTGTTAGGGCATACCACAGGCTATTTCACAGGGAATGCATTGGGATATATCACAGGGAATGCATTAGGATATGCCATAGGGTATCCAAGAGGATATGCACTGGGGTACACCACTGAGTATGCATTAGGGTATGAATTTTGGTACTCATTAGGGTGTGCAACAGGGTATGCCATAGGGTATTCTACAACATACCAAATGCATCATGCCTTAGGGTATGCACTGGGGTGTGCAGTTTGGTATACATTAGGGTATGCCACAGGATATCCAACGGGGCATGCAGCAGGATATGTCACAGGGAATGCAACAGAACCAGCCTTTCTCCACTGGAACCTGGGCACATCCATCCAGGGGGATGCACTAGGCACTGGTGCTCTGCAGTGAGCTCTGCTGCTCTGTGCCAGGATGTTCATTTCATGATGGGTGCTGGTTTTTTTTATTTTTATTATTATTAAAAGAAGGTATCAGCCTTCTGTTTGATGTGCTGTTGGCTGTGGTTGCTAAGGGGAGCAGTGTACAATTACAGCCCCAGTGATGTCCACTCTAATAATACACTTGGCTCTGCATAGCTCAGATGCAGACACAGCTCTGCTATAAAGAGCACGGTTGTTCCAGTAGAGGAGTACTCCAACTTATGTTACATGTGAAGGGTTTTGGAGCATTGCTTAACACCCCCCACTTAAAAAAAAAAGAGCCTGGATGTGCCAGTGAATGAAACTGACAAACATAAACCTCTCAGAGGAGACCTACTTTCAATGTATTAATTAAGAAGGTGTTTCTAGAGGCGTGAAGAAACCATATATGTGTCCACTAAGATGTCCTTGCATGTTCCCAGACATCCAAGCTACCCAGGCCCAACTCACACAGGTCCATCCCAAGAGTCCACACAGCTCAAAATCACTTCTGCTACCAAAACACTAAACCAAAGTCAAAAAGGAGAAAATCAAACCCAAAACACAGAATCACTGAATTGTTTAGGTTGGAAAAGGCCTCCAAGATCATCAAATCCAACCATTCCCTAGCATTGCCAAGCCCACCACTGACCCGTGTCCCCAAGTGCCACACCCATGTGGCTTTTAAATCCTTCTAGGAATGGTGCCTCCAACACTTGCCTGGGCAGCCTGTGCCAGAGTTGGATAACCCAGATGCCAAGTGAACCCTCCAGTGCCAAGCTCCCTCATGGCAGCATCTCCCAAGCTCTACCAGCTGTTCATTCCATGACTCCCCTTTCCGCATCTCTTTTCCTGAAAGGTTTACAAGCACCCCAACTCAAGACTCAGACAAGATTTTGAATCAAAACACAAAGCGAGGGATAAATTCAAACCAGAGTTTTCCTGATGGATCCCCTTGGAGCATGAAAGTAACCAACTGGCTGGGGGGAAGCTCTTTCGAAGAGCTGCGGGCAGGAAGGGGGATGACGTGACAACGTTCCTGTGCTGCAGTGCTGGCATCTCTTTTGGGGTCAAAACAAGTCCCCTGAGATGAGCTGTGAATGTGTCCAACCCTTGAACACGGGAGCCTTGTCAACAGGTGAAAACATAAGCGGAGCCAGATTAAAAAGACAGTTTACTGCCTGTTCTGAGGGAAAAACCCTTGTTGCTTTTTTAAGATCCAGTGGGGTACAGGGACGCTGTCCATAGGTATTGGGATGCTGCCCATAGGCTCCAGGACGCTGCCAGGGGAGCTCAGTGCATTAAAGCATTAAGTTCTGAGATCCTCTGGTGGGGCAGAGCTGTTGCCATCGCAGTCCTGAGAGAAAGGGACAAACAAGCCCCTACAAAACAGGAGCATCTGCCGGGAGCAGATGGGGGGGCGAGCGGTCCAGCCCCAGGCGCCAGCAGCACAGGGAGGGGATCACACTGATCCCGATTTATCACACCCAGGCAGAGTAATTCCCCAGCTCGCCGGTGCCCAGCGAGACGAGCTCCTTACGTTCGGGGATCAGATTAGTCTGAAAGGTGCTAGAGAGACATAAATCCTGCTCTGGAGTGAGCGTTTTATTAAAGGTTTGGGATTTTTATCTTTTTTGTTTGTTTTAATTTATGGTAAATTAATACAAATAGCTGACGGAAATATCTGATGGTGGAGGGGCTAGTATTGGAGCTGGGTAATGTTATATCATCATTCATATATCAATGTTTACATATATATTTATATATATAAATAAAATTGACTTATTTATTTATACATATAAATAAACAAAATAGGGATATATAATAAATTATGTCAACATATTAATACATAATAGAATATCCACATCACTCCATAACATGATAAAATATCCAATATGCCATATTGATAATGTATCATATATCAATTCCAATATTCCATATTGATATTGAAAATCAATTCCAATATTCCATATTGATATTGACAATCAATCCCTTTATTTCACACTAATGCAGTCAGAATGACTCTTCTGTGCCTCATACCTGAGTCTGTCTCCAGCCAGGGCTATCAAGCCTGAATGCCTTAAAAAATTGCTGGCCTAGGGCTTCACCGAAGTATTTAATGAATCTATGTCAGTGCATCCAACTGTTTTGGTTGGAGAAAGAAACTGTGCTTGGAGAAAGTCAAGATCCTTTACTATCAGAAAGGAAATGTTGAATTATTTAATTTCATACAGCACTTTGTTTTTGACCTGTAGTGATCTGTCACCTTTTGCCCCATCAAGACATTTATAAAAGATGTGCAGCTTGGGGCTAAACAAATCCCTTTTGCATATTCCTCCTTGCTTCAGCACGTGAACTCGGTCACCCGCACACCCTGGCTGCTCTTTGCACTTCATTTCTCCCATCTCTCCACAATGGACACCATGCTCCCATCACACCATGGCTGGCTAAATATTCCTGAGAAGCACTTTGAGACTCTCTGGAGATAGGAGATATATTATTTATCCTACATTCACGCTGTGAAGAGCTGAATGTGAATGCACTTATTCTTGCCCATGATGCTGCAGTATAAATCAGTTTACTGGGTCTGTTGGCATGGATGGAAATGTTGGGACAGAAAAAAAAGTAAATTGGAAGATTCCTTACTAACCCTGGACTATCATCAGCCTCAGTTTTTTGCTAACATCCTGCTGCTCCCTGGCCATTGTTCCAGGACTTTATTTTGGATTTCTTAGGTTGCTCAGCTAAACAGGGGTGGACCCAAGAGTTACCTGATAAGGGAAAAGTGGGATGCATGGAGGGTTTAGAGCTCCCTCCAGCCCCTTGCTGCTAAATCTGGGACTGATTTTGACTGCAATTTTATTTATAATGGCTTTGGAAATAAATTGATCTCGTAAAAATCACCACCTGGTACAGATAATGGGCAGGTGTGTGTGCTACCCAAGGGCTTTGCAGGGCAGATAGGACAAGGAGTGGGCATAGGAAGAGATGCTGGGTTCAATACACACCCAAAGCAAAAAAGGAAGCAAAACTGGAGCATCAAATTTGCAGAATTATCTTAGGTTACTGTAAATACTGATTTTCATTATTTTATTTTATTCCTTATTTCCCTGATTGCTGTGAAGCCCAAGAGCCAAATGAAGGTACAGAAAGCCAAACACAGCATCCAAGAGAGTATCTCCAACAAGAGCAGCAACAAGAACAAGATGAGTCAAAAACAGGAGTGATGTTGGGGCAACAAACATATCTGGAGAGCAGAGAAATGAGACAAGAGCTCTGTATGTCCCGCAGATGAGAAAGTGTGTGTGAGGGAACATGTGCGTCAAGTGGAAATGCACACTAAATTAAGGATGGAAATTCATGGTTTCAACTCTATCTCCAGAGGCAGAAAGTTGGAGATGCATGTGACACCTTCCCAGAAAGCAACTCCCCCTTTGATGGTGGTACTACAGTAAAAGATGCTTTTCTGAGCAGACCATGGGCAGTTGAGGACAGCCCTTTTTCCCCATCATCCACCATTATCACAGAATCACCTAGGCTGGAAAAGACCTCCAAGACCACCAAGTCCAACCATTAACCTCACAGACCACTTATTAGGGCCACTGTCTTTTTCTCCCCTTCCTGCAACTGTTCTGTCACTGCTGGTTTTGTAGCAGAACAACCAATGAGTTCTGCATATATCAGTGAACAAGTCACACAGAATAATGAGCAAAGACACAAATTATTTCAGCTTTGTTTGCAATCAGAAACCCATGAGCGAGCCCTTCAGCCAGGTCACGCAACCAACAACCCACTCAGGGACCACGACTTAAGGTGCTGGTGCTGAGAGGGACCCTCCACTCCAACAGCCCACACTGCAAGACCCTCCCAGTTCACTTCTCTTCATGCCATGGGGATGCTGCCTCAAGCAACTGACTCATTTCACGATGGGCCCTGGTGTGAGACACTGTAATCCCATGTAGAGTTCATGAAACAGGAATGAAGAGCAACTTGACAATGCCCTCAGTGCCACGTTTGCTATGGTAGCCATCAAAGCTGTGCACAGACAAAAAGGCAGGTGCCCTTCTGTTCTCTCAACAGTTGGGTTCAAAAGGAATTTGGTAACAGCTCAGGTCCAAATACATGGTAAGACCAGGTGAGCTGATGCTGCAGGCATCTAACAAACTAATCTTTTCTCATTACCTGCAACATGTTGAGGAGCAGACTCCGGAATTTGGTTCCCTCCACCATGAAAAGGGCCATTTTGTCACAGAGCTTGGCTGCTGTGGAAGCAAAGCTGCGGTCTGTCACCGCTTTCTGGTAGATGGTCTTGACTATCTCCCCCAGCATCTCCTCAGAGTTGGTGGAGTTCTGGGCCTCCTCCATGAATGTGGTGAGCTTAGAGTCAACGTCACTGCTGTTGTTCCTCATGCTGTTGAGAATTTCAATTAGTTTGTCCATTTTATTCTTTTCAGGATCGGTGGTTTCCACCGTGACTTCGTCCTGGTCCGTGAAAAGGGAAAGACAAGGCGTCTGTTACACAAGGAAAAAACAGATATATCAGCCCTTGTCCTTGCACAAGCAGCAAAGGGGGAAGGGGATTGGGAAGACATATAAACAGACAGAGAAAAGACAAAACATATTTTAGCAGCACAGTGGTATAATCTCAGCATTGAAAAGTACAAGCGCATGAATCCTGCCCCAGAAATGTTCTTTCTCCATTTCCCACAGCACTCAATCCCAAAGTCCTCCCCCTTGGGTCAAGGAGAAGATGTCCTTGAGGGTCCTGAGCCAAGATGCCGAACCCTGACCACTCCTGACTGCCTTTGGCATCTTGGAACAGTTTCTGGTGTTTGCAACATCGTGATAATGGATATTTTCTGTGCCTCATTTTAGAAAGTGTACTGATGTTTGCAAAATGCTCAGACAACAATCCCACAAAAAAATGTACTTTTTCATATATATTTAACAATGTAAATTGAGATCAAAGACCTCACATAATCCTAGTATTTGAAAGACACTCAACTTCTCCATCTCTTGGTTGTTACCCTTTTACTTCACATCATTACCATAGTAATTATTGCCTCTTTTTAACATTTTATTATGCATTTGCCCCTTCTCTGCAGTGTAAGGCATGATTCCAACTTGTTTTGGTCTGCTTGGACTCAATCTTATAATGCACCATGCAAAACAGACCTGTAGCAGATTTTTGGACAAACCCAACACCAACCAGCAGTTGGAGTTGTCCAAACCTCCAATTAGGAGGCTGGTTGTGCTGACAACATCCACCCAAGAGTGGGTGCTTATGTGATGTGCTCCTTACAAGACCCTAAATTCTAGAGAAGAGCATTAAAACGAACACACTGAAAGTCTCTGCTATACTCCCATTGCTTTAAAGATTATAAAAATAACTAACAGAATCTCTTCCTCCCCCTCATACCACATACAGAAATAGTAAATGTTCATGCATTCAAAGGTATAAATTTCCAGCATGCACTCCCATAGAATTAATTGTATCTGTTCATGTTATTTTTGCTCTGTATTTTGGAAATCTCATCAGTGATACCCTCATGGATGCCTTTTCCAGTCTGACAAAAGAATCTCAAGAATCTGAGTTTCACAAGAGGCAAATGGAGATATCATCTCCAAATTCCTCAGAAATCTGTGGCTGAATATTGTTTCCAAAAAGGATTTCTCCTCCGTCACTTGCATGCAATAGTTTTGTTATTGTTGGGTTGTTGGAAGGAAGGGGGAAAAGATAAGGGCGTTTCAATTCATTGCAGAGATAAATGGATATCAACTTTAAAGTAGCGGAGTCCAACTATTCAGCACTCAAAAGTCAAAGTTTGGGATTTAGCTCTGTAGTTGCAGAGAGACAAATTGCCTTTTTCAGATTTTTTTTGCAAAGGGGATGAGGTCTGCAGACCAAGAGGGAGCTCACATGTACAGGAGCATTTCCCAAGGGTAGAGGGAAGCCTTCCCCCATGGATAGGGTGAGAGTTCCCAGTCCTTGGGGAACTCAAGCTGGCAGCAACCTCAACCAGGAAGTCAAACTCAGAACCTTAATTGTGTCAATAAAAGGCCCCTTGAAGAAGCACAGAAACACCTCAAGAGAAGTACACTGGGAGATAAAGGTAAGTTGGGTACTTTGACAGAAAGGTGCCTTGAGCCCACCCCACCCTTCGTGTGGAGAATGGCCAACAGCTAGATTCTTGAAAAAAGAGAAACTCAAGGTTTCCCTAAGAAATAATACCTTTTCTTTTAGTCTCCTCCTCAGCCTGTCTTTGGACGACTGAAGCAGGTTGATCTTGGGTCTTTCCCCAATGCGCTCGTGAATACTGTCCTTCCGCTTGGTCTCTGACTCTTGGATGTACTGCTGAGACTGCTTCTCCACAGCCTCTGGGCCTCGGGGTGTCTCCGCAGGGATATGCACCGTGCAGGCGGAGCTGTCCTCGATTTTCAGATTCTCAGTCTCTTTGGCGTTTCTGTGCGTTTCTTTGTCGTTGGGTGAGTGCTTCTGGTTGTGGTGCCATCTCCGGTTCTGGCTGTAGCCGTGGTGGCCCGTCCTGCCTGAGGAGTGAGGGGCCTGACCTCCTTGATAGAGTTTCTGGTGGTCTCTGTTGTGTTTGGTGCCACCTTGCTGATGATCCGTGTGCTGCTGAGACTTGTTCCCACTGGGAAGTCTCTGCTGTCGCCTGCAAAGCCAAAGGAAGTCTTTAGTTCAACTGTTCCTCCATGGCTCTGCTTGGTCAACACATCTGTCCCACCAGATAGCCAGGCTGGCAGGGGACCACAAAAAGGGAGCCAATTTCATGGCATGCAACAGTCTACTACCAACTCATGCTTCTAAATCTCTGTCAGCAACAGTCAGATTTCAGCTGAAAGTTTTTCTGAAGTTAAGATAACGTGACTTTGGTTCCCAGGAAACTCTCCCAGGTTTCTGTGTTTTCTGTGTTACTTCCACACTAACCAGGGAAAACCTGGTTAGCCTCAACTGAGCAGCATGAAGTCAGAAAGCAGGCAAGAAATACCAGGAGTTATTTTTTTCTGAAGACTTAAGGAGCTCCTGATACACCTGGCCTACAGCACCACTTGCTCCTCTTGCCTGCCAACATGGCACAAAGCTGTATGGGTCTGCAGTGAACCATTTTAAGTGTATGAGGAATTACTAAGTGGAGAAAAAATGAACTAAAAAGCAAATTATCACATAAACTGGCAATTTGCCCACACCAAATTGTTTTGTTTGGCTTTAATTTTTTCATGTCCTTCATCACTGCTACACTGGGACAGGACACATGCATGGATGAAGAAGCTGAGGACCACACCGGGCTCAGGCAGCATGGGAAGCCAGGACCACAACCTCCAGATGGATAGAGGGCCATGTGCACAGAGCTCCAAATGGATATTCAAATACGGAAATTCAACAGCCACAAAGAGGAGGAACTGCCCAAAAAATGGTTTACTCAGAAGGAGTGAGCAAGCCCCTGTGTGCTGGCCATAACCAGTAGCCGAGATGGCAAATCTCCAAAAAAGCAACAGTCGAATGGAAGAAATGCTTTGGCAGCCTCAGACATCTCAGATTTCCAAACAGGCTGCAGCATGGCTATCCCCAGTGGAGAAAGCAGAGCCGGAATGCCATCATCAAGGATGCAGCTATGATGGAGATGGTCCTGGCATTGGCTGCCTTCACCTGGGATGGTGCAGGGTTACCCTGAACACACTAGAAGCTCCCTGCCTGCCTGCTGTGCTTTTAACACTCAGTCTTGGCTCTGAGAGCATGTGGGATGTTTTAATGCCTGGCTCCATACAAGGCTGCTGGGAGTAGTGCTTGAGGGTTGCACAGGACATATCCCCAGGATCATCCCCAAAAACAGGGAAACAGCTGTAAGCACTATGGTGACCACAGCAGTCTGCATCTGGGCTGGTTTTGTAGCCACTATGAAACCCATGCTCAGCCTCATCCCTTGCCCCAAGCCCCTCCCCTCCATTCAGATAAATAGAAGCTTTTATTTTAAACCTGTCCCATAGCAATTGATTTTATTTTCACCACTGGCACCCCTTGGCTAAGGGCGGCCTTCTGCTAAGGAAGAAGCCATTCACAAATACATTTCAATGGTCAACAGCCTCCAACCCCGCCTGCCAAAGCCATCTGCCCATGGAATCTGTATTGCTTGGCATCCCCAGGAGTTAAAGCCTGTTTTCTGAGGCCAACTGGCTCTTAATCATAAAAGAGTGAGGGCTCATGTTTGGCAAACACAGGATGAAGAGGCTTGTTCGTGGCAGTGGAAGGAATTTGTGTTTAGTCCCAGACCACCAGATCCGGTTTTCTGAGATACTCAATGTGTGGTTTTTTGGGGTTTTTTTTGCAAGCTGAATGGCAGGGAATTTAAAAAAAAAAAAAAAAAAAAAAAGAGAGAGAGAAAAGGGAGATGGGAAAAGCTTTGCTTTTTGCTGGGGCTTACAAGCATTTTATGAGTACAGATTCTCCACATCAAGTTTTCCTGGCATTTCTTTGTTTCCTCTCAGTAACGCAATCACATAAACCACTTTGTAAAGAGCAATGCTTATTAAAAGGGAATGTCAAAATAAAAGTTAGTTAAAACCCTTATCTGGTACTAAGCCCTCACAAGCTGAAGTGTGCAGGAGTTTTGCTTTCTGTGGTTTTGTTCTTCTTTCAAACATCTGAGTTTAACTGTTTGGTTGCATTTTTTGTATTGGGTTTTAAGCCAGACAGTCTTCTACTGTATTTGATTTGTAAATATTGCATAGAAATTATAAAAGTTGCACACAGACATGGTTTCAATTTCAGCAGGAGTAAAGGGAAATGCTTGGAAATGAGCTGGGATCTAAACTCTGCTGTAAATTCCTGCAAGAAATGCATGCAGGGACAGATTTTTTTCTAAAGACATAACGATACTTTAAGACAAACCCTTTGTGTTTAAGGGCTATGAATGAAAGAAAAGTTTAAGATTAAAAGAGAAAAACAGTTAAGCCAACATGGAACATGCAAGATTGTTCAGTTTGGGCTGTTGCAACCAGACAGGGGAGGACAGGCAGCCCTATCCCTGTACAGCACAGTTACAAGGTGATACCCCCATGGCAAGTGGCAGAACAAACACAGACTAAAGCTCCACAGTGACCACAGGGCAGAAAACATCAGAGTTAAACAAGCTGGGGGGGGAAATACTGCAAGAAATAAAAGGAAGAAGAATGGCAAACAAGGAGCAACATCCGTGACTTGGCAGCAGGCAGAGGTCTAGATGATCATCCAGCATTCAGGCAAAGACTCGTTGTGTGCTTTTATCTTCCCAACACCCCAGCAAGGAAGAAAAGCCAAGAAGAAATAGGATCTGCAATGAAGAAGAGCCAAAGCAGGGAGAACAGGGCCTGGATATTAAAACTTTTTTGACTTCACAGCATCTCAAAGCCCAGGAGGTTGGGATGATCCATCCCTACTCTCAGGTGTGACCAAGGAGCTGGGGACATAGAGAGCCCCAGAGAGAGGCAAGATGGGGACCTGGCCACTCCACCACACACCCACTGTAGGTTGATAGAAACAACCTCCTGCTTGTCCAAGGGCAGGAGTGTAGGTGCACAGATGGGAGATTGGGGTGTTGTTCCAAGATGGTGCCTTGGGGTGATTTGCCAAGCTTAGGGAACCAGACCAGGCAGGAACCCAAAGGCATTTCCCAACCCAGGCTTCTAGGTCTGAGATGCCGAAGGGAAGAATAGCTGAAGTTTGAATCACACAGCAAAAATTCACCCCATAAAAATGCTGCAGTTACAGGGAAATCCTTCCCCTGTCCCTCCCTGCTCATCCTTAGCTGTAAGGACATAGTGCCTTGCAGAGGATCCTACTTCAGCACAAGAAAAAGTGTCTAGACAGCACAATGGTCTCTTATCTCTTGACTCCATTTAACGCTAAGTAACTATTTTCACTTCAAAGGTCGAATTCCAAATCAGTTCAAAACTCCTCACCTTCAGTGGGATCAAGGATTTGGCCACTGGTCAAGGTAGAAACTGAAGAGACTTTCAGAGTCACAAAGAAATTGGAAAAGTACTAAAAACCATGGGGAGACACTCAGGATTGCCAAAATGGAAACAGGATGGTACTGCTTCTGCTATTGCTTCTCCACCCATTTTTTTTATGTAATTAACTAAACGAGATACCTTTCAACAGAATTTAGATCTGACAAATGTCTACTCTGTCACAGAAGCCTACGCAAACAAATCTAAGGCTTTCAGCTGTCTCGATGATTACCAGCCTACGTGCTCAGAAATACAGGATTCCTGCAAGTTTTTACTACATCGTTTGCTCCCAAGGAAAGGAGCTGGAAGGCACAAGGCTGGGGAAAATATCTCCAGACACACGGACAGCTGTGCTCTAAAACACAGTTGCTGTGTCCTGTCAGCCCTGTCCATATCCCCCCGAGCGAGTCAAGTCCTCCAAGAGCCCTCACCATTTGTCTGGCATGTGGAGAGCTGGAGAACAATGTGGGGTTACATTCTCCTGGTGGTTGCATGGAGATTTAGTTTGGCAGTTCTTATAGACACTGAGAGGTAAGGAGCTAAAGTAGAGCACTGGTCTGATGAGGAGTGTTTGAGGGAGCTGGGGGGACTCAGCCTGGAGAAAAGGAGGCTCAGGGGCGACCTTCTGGCTCTGCAACTCCCTGATGGATCCAGGGGAGGGTCGGGATCTGCTCCCAGGGAACAGGGACAGGAGCAGAGGGAACGGCCTCAGGGTGGGCCAGGGGAGGGGCAGGCTGGATATTGGGGAAATTTCCCCATGAAAAGGGTTGTCCAGCCCCGGCACAGTTGCCTATGGCCATGGTGGAGTCCCCATCCCTGGAGGGATTTAAAAGGATGTGGCACTTGAAGACATGGGTTACTGGTGGCCTTGGCAGTGCTGGGGAATGGCTGGACTCCATGGTCTTTGAAGTCTTTTCCCACCTCAACAGTTCTATGATTCTACACATTTCCAGTGGCACTTGAAACATGTCCCCTATGATGCAGAGCACTTTGTATGGCCAAACAGACTGAGATCCCATCCCTGGAGTCAGGGACTGGGTGCTCTGGACATACTGGTTCCTGTCTTTGAAGAACCTTCTTGGACACCATGCTTGCACCCAGTCCCAGGCAAATTTCCCATGAGACAAACCCTCCAGGACACAATAAGATCCTTGCAGAGAAGAAATCTTGATTTAGTCCTGATTCTGTGCAAAGCTTGATACTGCTGGGCGTGGCCAGGGCCATCCAGCAATTAACAACTAATATGGACCTGCAGCCACTCAGACAAGAGGTTCAGAATGAAGAGCAGTGCCGTGGTCAAGGTCAAGCCTTCTTCATTCTCTTCATCCTTCAGGAGCTTGAAAGAAAATATTCCTCATTGTATTTGGCAGACAGGAAGTTTCTTTTGACCTTTTCCTCTGCCCAGACAGGGTCTCATCTCTGTGCCAGGACGCACAGGAAGACAATGCTAAGTCTTGGAAGTATCTAATGATCAGCTTTGCTATTAACACGCCTGCAACTAATTAGCAATTGCTGTTATAAGGGATAGATTAAGATCACAGAATCATAGAAGAGTTTGATTAGTAATGGACCTTAAAAATCATTCACTTCCACTCCCCTGCTATGGGCAAGACTACCTTCCACTAGACCAGGCTGCTGTCCAACGTGGCCTTGAACACTTCCAGGATGTGCTGCAGAAATGGACTCTTTGGGACCTTCCACTGTCATGGGGACCCCAGACCCCACTTATCCATGACACCTGCCACAGCTGAGGGAACGGAGCATTCCCAAAGTACTCAGCAACTGTGCCTGAGAACAGAGAACTGATGGGGCTGGCTCTATGGGATGTCAGGCCACCTCTCTCCATCTCCCTTCTCCTCTGGGAGGTCTGGGGAATGTTGTTGTTAACATAACAAGAAAAAGGCTCTGAACTTCTATTCTAGAAGCCTGACTTACCCCAAAAGTATTCTTCACCAAGCCTACCTCCATGAAAGGCACTCTGATGTTCTATGTGCATGTATAATAATAACTCAGTGTCACTTTGGTGCATCACAGCCCATTTCTGGCCATTTTCTATCCTTGCTAAGCCTGAGAGTGGGAAATACTCAAATAAGTTTGACAGTTTCACACAATTTAATCAAAAACCTCAAAACCCCACAGAAAGCAACAACCACCAGCTCCAAGGATGAAGAACACAGGATTTGTGTGTGTTTTCCTTTTGGCTCTCTCTCTTAAACTGGTTTCACTTGGCTTCACTTTAATTTTTGTTTGCATTTTTCTCAGATGAGAAGGGAACAAGATGTCATGTCCACTCCTGAGAACAAAAATTAAATTATTCACACTTCTTTCATGCCTTTCTGTCACTAGGGTTAAAGGCCACCCCAACTGCTAGACCAAGCCCACGCTGTCTGGACAGGCACAGCATTTTGGAAAGCACAGAAAATCCACCTGTCAAAATGGTGGTAATCAAGATTTAGAACCATCTTTGAACAGCTGAGATGAAGAGCATGCTTTAAGTCTTACATGTATGCATCTTTGAAAACATACAGCGAGCTCCAGAAGACAAGCACAGCCAACAAAAACAATGCTATGGGGGAAGAGATGTTTTTGATGAGGCTCACAGCCTCTGGCTGCTGGGAAAAGCATTATGAAACCTTCATGTGAACTGCCTACATGGGCACAACTTCTCTTGTCACCACCTTGTTCCCGCGGTTCAGACACTGCTGACAATCCTCCCGGGGTCCTGGACATCACATCTGCTTTGTTTGCTAGAGATGATTTTGTTTGGCCTTTACAGCATAATTAGAGTCACTATAAACCAACAGGGTAGCATTGATTTGTACAATGAAGGCTGTAAAACACTGGCACAAGTTATTGAGAGAGATGGTGGCTGCCCCATCCCTGGAAACACTGGACAGATTGGACAGGACTCTGAATAACCCTGGTCTAGTGGAAAGTGTCCCTTGTCATGGCAGGGAGTGAGACTGTATGACCTTTAAAGGTCTTTTCTCCTCTATTAGGATGATTCTGTGAGTTGTACATCCAAAATTCCGATTAACTCTCAAGCAAATGGATAAATGAAGAGCTTTTCCCACCACAGTGATGGATGGGACATTCACAAGACCAGCACACGAGCACCCAGTCCAGGCTGTGCTGCAGGAGCAGAGACAGCACTGCTGGGCTGAACGACATGGCACAGCATCCCTCAGAACAGACTTAAAAGCATTGAAGAGCAAACTTTTCTGCTGCTGAAGTCCAATGAAAGCCCTCACACTCTGCAGTGCTTGGTGGCACAGGCTGCCTGAGTCAGCTATTTTCTTCTAAGCTTCATGGAAATGAATCTTCAGGAGGAATTTAAGTAGCTGTTTCACAACACCAGCTTGGGAAAGACATCCCAAGTACAGATGGCATGTGAGATAGCTCCAAAACAGCTCTTTTAATGCTTTGCTGGATCTCCCACAAATCATTAGGGATGTCCAGATGGAGGCCCTTGTTGCACAGAGCAGGCAACCAGCTAGGAAGGCACCCCCTGGACTTCAAGGCTGTCTGCCCAGACTGGTGTAGAAATCACTGCAGTGATTTCATGTAGAAATTGCTTGGAAATGGTAGTTTTCATAAACTACATCACTTGGAATTATGTTGTTGGATTTACAGTGTACTGTAAACACAATTGCAAAAATTACATGAAAGCCATCAGAAAATACGGTGACAAGGACCTGAATCCAGTTGATGAAATAGTTTAAGTTAAGACACAACCACAGTACACATCATTTCCCAAATGCAAACAGATCCTGGACTACTGCTCAGAATGTGACTTGAATGAATATAGATTAATCTTTTACTACTTTGCAATAAAAGAGCTTATACTTCAGACTCCAGGCTGCCTCCTTTAAAAATACACCCAGGCTGATCAGTTATGCCGAGATCTGCTAATCCTCCAAGAGATATAAACTTTAAACCCGTGCCAAGAGGCACAGACATGACCCACCACCATCCCTCCATGGTCCTGCCCCTCAAGACACATCCTAAATAGTACGATGAGCCCCCACCTGCTGCCTTTGTGCTCAGCTGTCTTCCTTTAGACCTCTGTGACTCTTTGACCTGCAGCAAGGAGACATCCTAGGGTTTTTTTTTTCCATATCCTATTTATACCAGTGCTTTCTAGTGAAGAAATAAATGTCTTTCCTGTAGGAGCAAAGGCAAGATTTGACAGGATCTCCTAACAGCTGTCCAGACATTTGTGACAACCCAAAGTCAATGGCAAGCAATTACTTCTGACATAGGGGTCCAGTAAAACACCAACCCAAGCTGGAGCGATGCATTGGACTTAGGTGTGTCAGAGGCCTTCATCAAACACAGTGAATAAAAGTCTTTAAAAATGATGTGGCAGCCTATAGCAGCATTTAGTGTGGAGCTTTGGGAGCCCGGATTGATCTGGAAATTGATTTATTGCAACCCAGTGACAATCCTAAACTGTTTCCCAAATTTATCTAACTCAGTTATCTAACTCAGTTTATCTAACTCTGTCCCACTGTCAAAAGAAGAGTTCATAGAATCATAGATAGTTTGAGTTGAAAGGGACTTTTTGCAGGTCATTTAGTCCAAACCCCTGGCAATGAATAGAGTAATGTTCAACAAGAGGAGTTGTCTACTCCTGATCCCACTTCTGCCTCTTCCCTTATGCTACTGCTAACACTCTCATGGATTGCAGAGGTGTGTCAGAAAATATACTTTCTCTTGGATAAGCTCTCACTCATCAGTTTTCATGGGAACACACTGCCTGAGGGGGGAGGCACAGAGCTGGGTCACCTTCTGCAGCTCCAGTGTCACGTAGCTGTTGGTCCTTGCTGTCTGGGGACCAGCACCCCCAGCTTTAATCAGGAAATTAGGATGATCCATAGCATCTGCACAATGCTGGGAATGGCTGGAGCAATGTTAGCTTAAATGAAAGAAAGAAGCCTGTTGTCCACCCATGCCCTGGAGGCTGTCACGCTAAATAAAGACATTATCAGAGAAAGAGCAGAGACTCAGCGCCTTCATGCCTGTCAATGACCCTGACACCTTCCAAATCAATCTAGGGACTCTCTTTCCCACAGATGGTCCCTTGGAGACAGACTGCTGTGGCTTTAGTAGGAATAAATGGAAACAAAACAGTTAACAAATATCCAAAAATAGAGCACAGTTAGGGTTTGCTTTCTGTTTTTCTTTTTTTTTTTTTTTTTTTAATACAGAGATGAAAAATCCCTGGGTGATTTATTTGCCAGCAAAGACATTAGCTGCATATAATAGATGCAATATTTTTAATACTAATATTTTGGGCTGAGACAAGAGCCGGAATGGAAAGTATTTCCAGTGCCTTGACTTCTTTATTTTGCAAACATCAGTTGCTAACTGGGGTCAGACAGAAATATTGTTTCTGCAACAAGAGCCCAAACAACTCGAGCTGGCAACTTCTTCACACACTGCCCATGCCAGGAGGCCCTGCAGAGCTTTAGCACGTTGCTCCCTCCCAGTTCTCCAGGGCCAACATCCCCCAGCTGGACTTGCAGGGAGAAGCAGTGGATGGAAAATGCTCTTTTGCTGGGAAGGTGGCTATTTGTCGTGGGCAAAACCTAGAAATCACCACTGAAGTGCTGCTGAGCTTCTTCAGATGGGCCAGGTCTTGTGGAAAGACATCCTGAGACACAGTGGATGCCATTAAGCCTTTTTCTTATACTCATTGAAAGCATCAACATGTGTTTGCCCTTATCTTCGAGTTCAGCTGCCAGACACTTTGGGAAGCGATTTGGCAGTGGGAAGCCCTGGGTGCTCATTCCAAGGGATCACCAGCAACAGCACACTTACACTCGAGGAACGAAAGCACGAGAAAGGAACAGATTATTTCACATTATATTCACCCCGGCAATCAACTTCTGACAACACCTCCACGAACTTGTGCTGGAAAACGAGGTGTAGATGGATAAACCCATTTCCAGTGCTGAGGAGCCATGCCGGAAACACTCCACCAAAGAGAAAGCCATTTCAACAACAGATCGGTTTCCTAGTGCAGAGGAACCTGCCGCTATATTTCCTTCCCTCAATTCTGGCCGGCTGAAATAGCATCACGTAGACAGCCGTGTTTTGCACTGTGTGACGCTGAAGGAGCAGCCCTGAAGGGCAGGCTCACGGGAGGTGGGGTTCACACATATCTGGTGGCCATGAGGTTCACTGCAAGGTCTGCAGTGGGGGAAGGTCCAACCACAGCCCCTTTCCTCCCTTCTGTCTCGGCTTCCTTGCAGGCAAAGGGAGATGCTGAGAGCATTTCTCTGCCAAAAAGCACTTTCAGGTCGATGAAACACCGCTCTGGTGTTCTACAGTCCACCTCTGGCTGCCTGCCCCAGGGACAGCTCTTGCACTGCTTCCCTGTGACCCATCCTACACCCAAGTGACCCAAGAGCACCCCATGCTTGCACATGCAAAGAAGGACTTTCCTGCCATGTTGGGCTAAAAATAAATATGTCACATCATCAGCTGCCAAAGCAACACCAATATGAGCAATGTCAAAGTCATGGAGCTGCTGGAGTGAGTCCAGAGGAGACCATGGAGATGCTCCAAGGGCTGGAGCCCCTCTGATCTGGAGCCAGGCTGGGAGAGCTGGGGGGGCTCAGCTCTAGGGATACCCTACTGCCACCCTCCAATACTTAGAGAGGGACTGTGAAAGAAAGGAGAAAGTGACTTCTTAAACAGGTAGATAGTGATAGGACAATGGGAAGTGGTTTTAAGCTCGAAAGGGAGAGATTTTAATTAAATGTTAGCAAGAAATTCTTCCTGTGATGGTGGTGAGTCCCTGGCACAGGTTGGGCAGAGAAGCTGTGGCTGCCCCTGGATCCCTGGAAGTGTCCAAGGCCAGGCTGGATGGGGCTT
>JAWWEE010000085.1:70951917-70965794 GCA_035221455.1 Xenops minutus | reverse complement strand
GGAAGTGTCCAAGGCCAGGCTGGATGGGGCTTGGAGCAACCTGGGCTGGTGGAAGGTGTCCCTGCCCATGGCAGGGGGTTGGAACGAGATCAGGGTTAAAGTCCCTTCCAACCCAAACCATTCTGTGATTATTCTGAGATTTTATAAAGATGACAAAGGTGTCCTGGGTGGAGGGCTAAAAAAGCTGCTCAGAGAGCTGTAGCACCTCTCCTATGAGGAAAGGCTGAGAGACCTAGGGATGTTCAGCCTGGGGAAGGCTCTGTAGAGACCTTATTGCAGCGTTTCAGTAGTTAGAGGGCAAAGAAACCTTAAGATCACTGAGTCCAACCATTAAGAAGAGGAGAGCACATTAAGAAGAGAAGCAGCATTGCATGCTCACACTTCTCCTGGTGTCACCAAGCCAGGTGGGCTTGTGCAAGCCATCATATCTCTCCTCTTGCTCCCCTGAGACCTCCTGAGCAGCTCTAGCACATCACTAGGGCATCTAACTGTGAGTTAGAAACTCCTGCCCCTCTGCTGATGCAGGACAGCATGGCAACCACAAGGTAAGGCCAGCTCTCCCCCAGCTGGGTGGAGGGGCTGCGTGCAGGGCCGGTGGCACGCGCGGGCAATTACCACTGCCCTGGTAATCACGTGCTGTAATTCATTAAGCCGCAGTAACACAATCACCCAGCTGAGCCCTTTTAGGAGCAAACCGCCGAGATGATATTGTCCTCTGGGGACCCGTAGCCCAGAGAATTAATTTAGTGCAATAACTCCCAGCGATGCTGCAGACAATCAAACCAAAACGATGATCTGTCTCTAAACTGCTGGTAACAAACCCCTTGGCTGAGGCCCTGCGATCGTCGGCTCTGCTTGGGCAGGCATAGCAAGTGCCAGCTGCTGGGATTTTCATGACTATGGACACTTAATCCTTGAGGAGACTCACTGTGAAGGACCAGCATTCCAATAGGGAGCTCTTCTCCTTGTTCTTGAGGATGCTCAGATTCAGCTGGCAGAGCGATCTTAGTCATGTGGTTTTGGCAGCCCTGCAAGGAGCAGGGAGCTGGATTGGGTGATCTTTATGGGATTCTTCCATTTTAAGGTATTCTATGACTGGGACAATGGGGGATGGTTTTAAACTGAAAGAGGAGATATTTAGATTCAATATTAGGAAGAAATTCCTCTTTGTAAGGAACAGGTTTCCCAGAGAAGCTGTGGCTGTCCCATCCCTGGAAGTGTTCAAGGCCAGGTTGGATGGGGCTTGGAGCAACGTGGGCTAGTGTCCCTGCACGTGGCAAGGGGTTGGAATGGAATGAGATGATTTTCAAGGTCCCTTCCAACACAAGCCATTCTATGATTCCTTTTGGCAATGCACCTTTTGTGCAGTTGTTTCTGAAAACATGACCTGTCCTTCACGATCAGATCAAAGTTTCTGAATATTAAGCAGAACTGCAACTACTATTTTATTATCTCTGTTTAAGTGCTTTCAGTTGCCTAGAAGTTTTTTGCATTGCTACACTCTAAGCTCTATGATTTATCTTGATGTTTATTGCTGTTTATCATTGCAGGCAAGTACATCACTAGACTTACTTTTGTCTTTAAAAAAATTATTGGTCCTGAGTTTGCTGAGGAGAAGAGGCAGATTTTCACAGACACCAAGCTGGCTCAACTACTCTGCAACCTGCTCAGCATGGGTGGCTGTGACATTCCCACTGGGTTTGGGATGTTCCCTCTATATCCCCAAAAACAGTCCCTGTGGTGGCCCCAGTAAACCCCATCAGATCCCAGGAGGACACGGACAAGACAGGAGCATAAGGAGGAGGATAAACCCCTGACTTCCAGATGCTGCTTCAAGGGTTAAGACCCATGTGCTGTTAAATCTAATTAATTTGATTTGGAAATCCTACTGTGAAGGAAAGGGGTGTTTCAACTTCTTCAATTCCTTCCCTTCCTCCCTCTTTCCTCTGTTCCAAAGAAGTTCAGTAAATACACTGCAAATCATTTAGTTCAATGCTAATTGTCAGTGAGCACCCAGTCCATCTCAAACATTTCATTTTGTTCCAGCTAGGAATGGCCCTTTGGCCCTAAAATAACGTCTTAATATTGTTGCTTTCTTTAATAAACATCCTCTCCTCTCACTGCAAAGCCTTCAGTAAATGGCCCTGAAAGAACAAAAGACATTTCTGTATTGTTTTAAGTTCTCTTCCTTTCTGAAAAACCTCAATTAAGACGGTGAAAAAGCAAACGTGTTGCTACTATACTCTGTAATTATGAACTCATTTCTATTCACTCGCTCAGCAGGAGAGCTTTGTCCTGTTGACCTCTGGGAATGGGTTTCTAAGGCTTTTCCAAAATTTCACAGCCTTAAAACCGACATGCTCATGCCAGCCGTAAAACATGTTCACCTTCGCCTTCACCCAAAATAACTTGCAATCTTCAAGTCCAGGGTGAGGGCTGTTCCTGTGACTATTTTTATTTGTGAAAGAAGCCCTAACACTGGCCATGAATAGATCAGCAGGGGAGTGGCTCTGGAAATAGTGCAACCCCTTCAAGACAGCATGAAAATTGCATCAATATGGGCTGTCAGCCTCTTGTAAAGGGTTCTCAAATAAATACCTTGCATGGCACGCTCCTGAGTGATGGTTGGGATTCTCTAACCAATCCTTCCAGCACAAAAACTACCTGGCCTGAAGAGGATGCATGTGAGCGTGACCCCAACCTCTTGACTTGCCAATGGGATGTTCGTGGGAAGAAGTGTGGAGATTTCCTTTCGTAAAGTCCCTTAGAGAAAATATTTTCTGAGACAAAATGCTGGGACAGATTGGTTATATGTGTGTATATCTTGGTTTCACATGTGTGCATAGATGTATTTTTGAGCACATAGGGGAAGATTAAGGAAGGTAAACAAGAGGGGAACCATTTTTTTTCAATAAGAGATGAAAGAAAGAACAAGATGATCATGCCTGAGAACCCAGGATGAGATAATAATGTATGCAGAGGAGAAGATTTTCACATAAAATAACTAACAGTGTCCTTTAAATACACAAGTTAGAACAAACTAGAAATTCACATATAGGACTACAAGTCACACTGCTTGAGGGTCCACTCCTGACCCTCCCATGATTTCATGTGTCAATAACACATCTAGGCATACATATTTATTTTCTCTTTATACTTAGGTTCAAATCCAAGAGAGCGCATACACATGGGCAACACAGCTTAGGCACAGCTGAGGACCCTACAGCTTATTAACCAACTCACCAAAATCCCACTAAATACCAAGGGTTTGAGTCATCTCATGTTCCCTCTGAAATGTAAGTGCCAAAAGCATTGCAGCCATGCATCTCCTGATACCACCATCTCCTCAGACCTCTCCAATTCATCCAGTTCCTGCCTTAGGACATACCAGATCCATCACCTGGACATCCACCCACCAGCTCTCTTCTGGAAGAAACCTTCTAGAAGGTGCAAATTGTTAATTGAAGTGAAAATGAAACAGGGGCTATAGCCTTTAAGGGGCTCAGGTCTAAACCTTTCCACCTGTGATGACAACAGTTTTGTTGACAGCTGCTTATGACAAAAAAAGGGAAAAAGAATGTTTCTATGCAGCTCACCCAGGCTGCTGAAACACCAGTGACTGGTGTTAACTCCTGTTCATCGGCAGCACCAAGCCAGCTTGGCTGGTAGACCTTGTCAGGGTCTACTCCCCCAGCTGATGGGTAGGAGGGGCTTGTTCTGGCAGCCTCAGCAAGGGATTGAGCTAAAGAGGGGTGAGGGATCTCATCAGCCATATGTGTCTTCCATGTACAAACACAGGCACATTTTCTACAGGTATTAGGAAAACTTATGGCATTGTCTAAAGTGGAGAATGCTGCCCTAAAGCTTCTCAGGAAGTGCCAAGACAGCACCCGCTGCGAGCATAAAAATGTCTTTGTAGATACCCTTGCTTTCCTTGGCTGAGGAGGGTTTTCTCTTCCAAGACACAGCAGAGAATGGGATCATAGAATTGCATAATGACAGGATGGTCTGTGTTGGAAGGGACCTTTAAAGACCTTGTGGTTCCAACTCCCCTGCCATGGGCAGGGACACCTTCCACTAGACCAGGTTGCTCCAAGCCCCGTCCAACCTGCCCTTGGACACTTCTAGGGAGCCACAGCTTCTCTGCCCAACCTGTGCCAGGGCCTGCCCACCCTCACACCCAAGAATTTCTAATATCCAATCTAACCCTGCTCTCTGTTGGTGGGAAGCCATTCCCCTTGTCCTGTCACTACGTGGCCTTGTAATGAACACCTCAACGTCAGCTGAGATCAGAATGCCCAGCCTGAAGTTTTTGTTCTTGCTGAAGAGAACCCAGAAACAAATCCCTGTCCCAACGCTTCCTCCAGTGTGAGGTGTTTTGGCTCAACTCCTCCCACAGCTCTTTGTTTTTCAGACTTCCTTGGTTCTGGTCAACATGGAAAGGCAAAATAAAGCAAGGAAATCTGTTCTCACTAAGATGGCCAGACTAATGTGGGGGTGAAGCATCCTCCAAACTTCACATCCCCTCTGTGCATAACAGGAACTTTAACCTCTCGTTCATATATGGTCAACATAGTTATGGGCACATGTGGCGAGATCCAGATGGTAGTGACACTGGAGATGCCTTACAGCATGTTGTTTGGCTTCCAGCCCATTATGGTGCTGGTTTCACCAGGTCTGGTGTTTACCAGCTCTTATCATGGACTGCAAGACATGCTATGGCACCTGATAAAGCATCTGTGATGATGGGAGAGAAGCCCAGCAGTCTCTGATAAAGGTGAGAACTGAAATGAAGTATCCCGTGTTCCCCCCTCAAAGGCTGCAACTTATGAGTAGTTACTCTCCTAATCTCCAGTTGTACAGGCATTAGGAACTCCTGTTCCACATTCCCTCCTGCTCACAAAAATCACAGAATTCCAGAGTGGTTTGGGCTGAAGGGACCTTCAACATCATCTTGTTATAAGCCCTCTGCCATGGGCAGGGACACTTTCCACCAGCCCAACCCTGCTCCAACCCTGTCCAACCTGGTCTTGGACACTTGTGGAGACCCACTGGTGACAACAACTCACTGACCTCCAGATCAGCCCCTGGTGCCACACAGGAAGAAGCTACCTAAAAATACTGAGTTCTGGTGAAATCAGGTGTCCCTCCACGAGGGAACACTGAAGTTGTCCTGGATTCTTTTGCTGGAGCAATTATTTTGTTTTCTGTGAAGCAACATCATAAGACCCTGAGCTTATCCAGCAAGCCATTACATTTCTATTGAGGTTTCATAACAGTAACATGTTTTGCCGGTGGTACATAAAGTCTTTCAATCAGCTGCAGAGATGGAGAAAAACAACCTGCAAAAGCCTCCTGATGCCATAAAGTCTACTGGCGGCTTGGCAATTCAGGTTAAATTTAGTCTGCAGGACAGGGGTCACTGAGGTCACCAAGACTGTGAAAAAATAGGGAATAAAAAGTCTTGTGTTGTAGAGTTTTTATGTAATGACAAAGCCGTTCTCAATAGAGGTGGCAACCCTGCAGCTGGGAAATGCACCCAGCTCACTCCTGCCACTGCCTCCTGGCATTAAAAATAAAGGAACAATGAAAGGAAAGGATTAAATTTGCTTAGATGAGTATCTTTTAACCCTTCTGCAGCATGTCCTTAGCTAGGTTCACAAGGTGGATGGAGTAGATATGGAGAATGGCAATAGACAAGCATCTCCTCAAGTCCTGCTCATATGGAGTGTGTCTCGTTGAACTCACAGAAGTTTACCTCTGTCTTTACACTAGTGTTGAGCCCACAGAGCTCTCCAGTATTTAGAGAAGTACATTTTCCTACATTACATAAAATGTAAAATCCTTTTAGCTGTTGCTAGCATCAGGAAAGGAGCTGTAAATACGTCATCGCTTTCCGTGGCATGTTTTGCCGGCAGGATTGGAGCCACACCATCTGCCTTGAGTGGTGACTCAAGGCTGGGCATATTTTCACTGACACCCTCGAGCCTGTGAGGGCTTAGTGCTGCTCACGACAGCAGAAACAAGAGCAGCTGGGTGGAAAACCTCTACTCACCCCGCCACAGCTTGAGACACGGGTGACAGGCAAAACAAGATCCCTGAGGGATGATAAACACCAACTGCTCCACCTCACTGCTACTGGTGTTGCACATGGACTGCTTGTTCCAACTCCCCTGCCATGGGCAGGGACACCTTCCACCAGCCCAGGAGGCTCCAAGCCCCGTCCATCCTGGCCTTGGACACTCCCAGGGATCCAGGGGCAGCCACAGCTTCTCTGCCCAACCTGTGCCAGGACTGCCCACTCTCCCAGCCAAGAATTTCTTCCTAATACTTGAATTACACCTGCTCTGTGTCAGTTTACCCCTTGCCATGCTGTGCCCTGTTCACTGAGCCACGGTACAAAGAAAGCAAAAGGTGTTGATGGAGCCAGAGAATCTCCAGACCTCATCTCCAAGAGGTCCCTCTTGATGAGAAGATGCAGTGCTGCCCAGCAACCCCACCTGTGGATGAGTCACACCACCCGCATGCCCAGGGGGTGTCAGGAGGTGGCTTTTTATTGTTTAAGGACTGCTCCTTCAATGGGGAGCTCAGTGCAGGCTTTGTTCTCAACAACCTCCTCCCAGCAGTGGAGTCCCAGTGCTGTGACCCCTGGCAGAGCCTTCCCCTTGATGCCTGGAAGGAAGGGCAGTGGGGCAGGGTGATGCCAGCACGTCTGGCCAGTGTGGCTCTGCAGGCCAAAAGGGCTCCCAGTTGACCCCTCCCGATGCCATCTCTGCCCTCCTCCATCATCACCTTAATCAAAGGGCAGCTGATGGATTAACTGGATCCAAATGACACCAGGTCTTCATACAGACATAGCCAACAGCCTCAGGAGAGGGTATGTGAGTAATTACAAACATGGGGAGGAAAGGACTTTGTGCCTCTGCAACTCCCTCCATCTCTTCCTCCCTTGGTGGCAATCAAAGCAGACCTTCCTCTAACTTCCAGTCTCATTTAAATGGCCAGGTTTATCTGCCTGCAGCTCATAGCAACCAGTTTCTTCAGCAGAAACAGCCCTTCTTCCCCTGCTCCTTTTACCCCTGGGTATCTCAACAGCATCCTCAGCCTCTGCCTGAATCAGCCAACACATGTGAATCAGCATTTCCCTCTCTGGGCTTTCAAGTTTATTTATCCTTCACTTCCCTGGGTGACTCTGGATCCTCATATTAAAAAACAGTCCCCCTACCCCAAAACGAAGGGACACTTTGCAAACTTTTGCATTTCATTTCATGTCATCTTAAATTCCCCTTGCTCATGGCTCCATCTCCCTCCAGCATCACAGGATGCTGCAGCTCCCACCTGACCCTGTATCTTCTCCCTGAATGAGGAGATCTTGCCCTTGAAGGAGCAAGCTGGGCCAAGCTGATTCCTGTGATGTTTTACGACCGGGTGAAGTGGTAGAGTGCCCTTTATGGTGTTTTGAAAGGAAATTGTACAGGAACAATGTCCCGAGCAGTGTGGCTATTGAAAACCCTGCACAAAAGGAGTTTGCCACAAGAGGAAAAGCAGCTTAATCAGTTGAACTAATCACTGTAGGTGGCTGAGTGTCCCTGAGGGTCTGTAAAATTAAATATAATGGGAAAAGAAATATATCACAGCTTGCCTATGCTCCTCAGTGGAGCCGCCAACGGATATGGGACGTTCCCTGCCTGGCCCTGAGCCCGCCGTCATCATCCTTTGGGCTTCCCTGTGCAGGACCATGCTCACCTCCGTGCAAAAACCCAGGCCAGGGCCACATGGCTTGGCTGGGATGAGCCCCAGGAGGCCTCTGAGTGGGCAGTGAGGACAGGGATGCCCACGCCATGCGCTCACCCCAGATAACCTGGCTGGCGGCGCGGGCGTGGGCGGGAGGGTCAGCGGTGCTTACACAACCCTCCTGCTTCAGGAAAAGGAAACCATCCCTGACTGCCACCCGGGGCTCCCCAAGGAAGGAGGATATTTCTGCCTCCTCCACCTCTGAATCAAATTAAGGCCAGAAAACAACACACACAAAAAAAATAATAATACAGACTGTTTTTTCCTGATAACTTAAGTGTAAAGCCAAGTTGAAGGTAGGAAGTAAATACATTCAGGCAAAGCAAGCGAATTAGGGACATTTCTGTAATCCTGTTGTCAAAAGCCTTAAGTATTTGGGACACACTGAAGAGAGATGGGGAGTGCTCATGAGCCTCTTTGCTCCCAACCCTTTTCCCCATGCATGAACCAGGAGGACACAGACAGCCTTCTGCTCCAGCTCTTACGAAGACTTTATGAAGGATGGGTTTTCTAGGTGAAGAAACATCCCTCATAAAATCCTATCTAACAGGAGAAGGAGGAGATGACATGAAACTCAGTCACAGCTAAGGGTGACTTCAGGTCACAGTTCTTCACTGGGATGGTCATGGTACCCAACAGCCCTGGCGGGGACAGGCAGAGCAGCTGGTCACCCCAAAGCCTGCAGACACAGCAGCTGCACAGAAGAAGCACAAGGGATTCCCACTTTTTCTACTGAAAAGAGGAATTCAGATATCTTTTGTAAAGAGGCGGTTGACTAACTCTCAGGCTTTTACTTCATCCTTTCCAGGGCATGGCTCTCTGCTTCCCTCTGCCATCCTCTCCTGTCCTTGTCCATAGACAAGAACCACCAAAAGTCCTGTGAGGTACCAGCTAGTATGTATGCACACCTGAGGATCTCCTTTTGGTAAGGCATTCAGCCTGATTTGACTTTTGAATCCAGAAAAATTGATTATGATAGCACAAACTTTTTAGGACCTCCCCAGCAACCTTCTCCTGGTCCTCAGGAAAACTGTCCCCCTTTCTCAGGTGACATAGAACCACTTCACTACTTTTAATCAGAAGACCAAGAAGTAGGTACAAACTCATCTCTTTTAGCCTGTTGCAACTCCATATATTCCCTTTAAATCATAATACATTGATCAATGTTTTTTATTAATCCTATAAGGCTGGTGCAAGCCTCTCTTCATGCATTTCTGGGCCAAAGGGTTCGTCCAGCTGGACCCTCTATCCCAAACACATCACACCAGGATGCCATGGGAACTGGAAGAACCCTCTGCAACACGAAGTTGACTTCAATGCTTCAATAGATAGTTAAGAAATGGTGGGTTTGGGAACTTCTTGAAAAACAAGGAGCTAAAGTAAGAGCCCACTTGCCCAAGGAGACAGCTTGTGCTCTGATAGCAGGGAGGCACTGGGCTGGGAAAAGTCAGAGGAGAGGACTTGAGAAATGGGTCTGCTGTGCCCTACAGGCCAGAGTACTTTTTTTCTTGCAGGGGAGGTCCTGCCACCATCCAGGAAAACTCCCTCCTTCCCTAGAGGTGGTTGCCTATGGGAAGTCAAACCAAGTGGCCTTTGGTGCCTCTGCACTTGTATGAAAAATCTTGCCTCTGCTGCTCTCCTTCCACAATCCCAACAAGTAGTGATGCTCCCATCACCCTCATCAGGAGGCGGCAGTCACACCTCATGACTGAGCCCACAGAGGAAACTCCAGGTGTGAGATTTCTGCCAGGAGAGGTGGGGAGGGCAGTACCTCTCCGTGGTCTCCTGCCCTGATGATAAGCTCTTTGCAGCCAGGACCTCACCAGCTCCTGTAAGCATTTACAACACCCTGTGCAACCAAATCCTCTATCAGATGTGGCTCTGATGTTGCCTGCCATCATTGAAAATACATCCAGGTTTTTTTAATGACACTTAATTCATTCTTCATACCTGTCTTATGCAACAAATGAGGCACGCATACACAGAAAAATCAGAGAATCCCATAATGGTTTGAGTTGGAAGGGACCTTTAAAGACCATGCAGTTCCACCCCCTGCCATAAGCAGGGACACCTTCCACTAGACCAGGTTACTCAGGGCCCCATCCAACCTGGCCTGGAACACTTCCAGGGATGAGGCATCCTCAGCTTTGCTGGGAAAAAATGCCTTGTGGAAGGTAAAAACAGCACATATGCAAGGAGAGAGCTATGGCTGCAAGCCCATAGGGTTGCTTCTCCCCCAGGGAGGGAAAGGTGCATGCCAGAGACCTCAGGGTAGGTGAGATGTGCTCCTCCACAGCACAGTGACAGCATTTCCCGAGGAAAAGTGATGCAAAGGAAGCAGGGACGGGCACTATTTATAGCAGGGCTGGACACCAGTGTCATTTTGGATGAGAAACAAAAGGTGCTTCGCTGGCCCAAAACACGTCCCCTTCTGAATGTCACTGTCAGAGAGGTGACAGAAGTCCACACACGCTCTGGGAAGGAATTGGTATCATCTAAAAGACCAGCTGGAAAAAAATGAGGCAGATTTCTGGGTACCAGTGTGCTTTATCAGCTTTTTTATAATAGCTGTTTTATATAAAGATCTAGCCAACCTCAAGGTCAGCTACAACCAGGCAAGGCCAGCTAGACCCGTGCATTGAGCAGAGGTCAGACTGGGGGATGACACGTTGACCCAAGCTGGATGGCCACTTTTGAGTGTGACCCCTGCACCTGGCAGGATCATTCCCACAATGGTCACCTGGGATTTGTCAACCTTGGATGAGGCAAGCCCTGGGCAGGGAGAGCCCCTGCACCATGAACAGGCATTGCTGGTGGGGTCTGGGGTGCTGATTAGTGCTCACCAGATTGAGGGGAAAGGAAAGGGCTGCCTGATAAAAATCAGACCCAGGCATGGCCAGGACTTTGAGGCCACACCTGCTTTTAACCAACTTAGCAGCGCAAGCTCTTCTCTTCTTGCAAACCCATTGCATGTCGACCCTGCTCCCGTTCTTGGCTGTTACCATTTCTAAGGATGGTGCCTCCTAAGGTACCTTCTATTCCTTTCTAAGAAACCAGATTTTCTTTCCTTGGGTCCAGGCATCCAGAGCTGCTTCCTAACCCTGTCCCAACCCATGCAACACCAAATGGCCCTGCTCAGCCTCTTCCAAACCTTGTTGCCTCCGGTGCTCCAACCACAAACTTGCAATTTGAAACAAAAAGCCTGCAACTCCTGACTGTTTTGCCTGTCATTAAATCTTACCCTGAGGGATTTTTATGCCACCTGTATGGCTTCACCAGCTCCAAAACGCAGATTTTCTCCCCCACCTCACCCCTCACTGCTAGGGGAGGAGACCATGCCTTTTTCTTTTAAATCATTATTTGAAAGACTGCTTTTTCACTCCAGCTCCCTCTACACAGGCTTCTTAGCTTTTTGCAATTAAAATAAACATGTTTTTCTGTCTAAGCATTGACACCACTGTGGAGGACTCGGGCAGGACTGCATGCCCTGTGCTCCTTCCATGTTATTACATTTGTGACTGTGTAGGACTGAAATGACCCCATGTCTCCTCCAGAATGATGCTGATCGATTGGATTTTAAGGTTTTTTCCTCTCCTTCCGGGATATTATGCCAGTGCTACTTGGTCTGGGCTGTATCTCACCCCATGATCTTCCAACTCCAGCCCAAGACAGTTTCTTTTACTATCCCTCCTTGACATCTGTGCAAGAGGCAGGGATGCCCTGGGGGGCTGAATGTTTCTGTCTGTGATGGCTTATCTTAAGGGACCAGAAAGAAAGAGAAATGCACATCTGGCGTGATCCCTCCAAGTGGCTGTATTTTTCAATGGGAGGGAAGAACCAACAGTTCTGTGGTTCATCTCAGCTTTGGCCATGGGGCTTCAGGCAGGAGACCCCTTGGCTCTGATAGTCTCCTCTCCCAAAGCATCATGAACTGCCCTGCCCACATTAAAATGTCTGCAGGATGCCTGAGAAAACTCTTTTCAGCTGTTTTTTTTGGTCACTTGGTAAAATTTGGGAAAACCAAGCCACAGATAGAGTTAAAACTCCATCATGGCTGCTCTGAGAAGCAATGGGGTGATTTGAGGACACACTCCAACTACTAGGAGGTGTCTGTAGGACTTCGCTGAAATTCCCCCCTGTGACAGCCCAGGCACAGATTTCAGCTCATTCTTGGAGAAAACACTGGTCAGTTTTCCTCCTGTTCAATCACCTTATAAATTCCAGGTTTTAGAAATGCTGGATGTGTTGTCTCAGCCATAGCAGAAATAAAGCTACACATAACAACTAACTCCCTCATTCCTTGCTAATTTTCATATGTAACCATAGTCACAATTCCTATAGAGGGCTCTAAATGCCCTCAAATAATTAAATACGCATTTTACACAATTAAGTATCCAATCAACCCAATTAAATGAGCTCAGAGGATTGAAATCACCAGTGCCAGAGGAATTCAGCTGTCTATTTAGCTCAACCCCTCCTTCCCACAGACAGACATCCGAGGCTCACTGCAACCTCCTCTTAACCAAACCATACCCACTTTACAGGTGACCCTGAAAGATAGCCAATTTTCCTTTTAAATAGAAAAAGAGGAAGCAAATCCCAAGGACTCAAGCTTTAAGAGATAATAGCTTGCCAGCTGCCTCTTCTGATACAAGTGGGGGGATCTGGCTATGTTGGAATAATTACAAGGGTAAGGGAAGGTCCTTAAGGTACTCCTGGAGCAATACAGGACATATCCCAGATTTAAAAGACAAATCAGAGGGATGGACAAGACTGTATTTTCAGGAGGTTAGTGCTCAAATAATGGTTTATGTATTTATCCAGTGCTGACAGCTGCTCAACAGCAGCCCTGTCCAAAGACTGCATGAGACAGTGGAGGAAGGTGTGAAATGAGGACGAGAATCTTAAAAAAAGAACATTAAAGAGGTTTCACTTACCTCCGGTCGTTTCTCCTCCTTCTGAACAGTTTTTTGGTGTGTGCGATTTCAGCTTCATGAGGCAATGGATGGTAACCCTGTAAAACAGAGGGAAAAGCAGCAATGAGATCCAAGGGACAGGAGGCATCAGTGTGGAAAGGGCTGGAGCTGGACAGAGCTGTGCACCCACACGTGACCATGGTAAAAGGAACAGCTCCCACCCAAACATCCTTACAACATCCCAGACCCTACAAAAGCAGGTCTGGAATTCCCAGACTTGTTGCACCCTCTGGGGGCCTCCAAGAAGCAGGGAGTGAGGTTATCTGCAATTTCTGTGTGGGAGAAAGGACACAGGGCAAATAAGTGGATCACAAATGTAGAGATACCAGTACACATCAATGACAGGGAATTCACCCACTGCACACACATGCCTAGTTCACCTAAGCCATCCACTTTCCCAGGGCTGTTTCCTTTGTATATTTACGTGAAGCCCAGCTGTAAAAATGTCTGACTCAGCATCATTTTGAGGATACTGGAAAAAGGCAACAGGAGCCACAGTTGGCAGGTCTGTGCCCTCATGCCAGTGGGAAGGGAACAACCACAACACCAGCACCTTGCTGAGCCTGTCCACCATGAAGTCAACCCCATGGCAAGGACAGGCAGCATCCACCTTACTGGAAACAACTGAGGTGGCAAGGATGTTAAATGTTGTGCCCAAGCCCAAGCTGAAGGAAGACAGATTTATATTAGATACTAAGAAGAAATTCTTTACTAAGAATTAGGAAGAAATTCTTTACTATAAGGGTGGTGAGGCCCTGCCACAGGTTGCCCAGAGAGGTTGTGGACTCCCCATCTCTGGAAGTGTCCAAGGCCAGGTTGGATGGGGTTTAGAGCAGTCTGGTCTAGTGGAAGGTGTCCTTGCCCATGTCAGGGGAGTTAGAACAAGATGATCTTTAAGGCCCCTTCGAATACAAGCCATTCTAGGATTCTGATTCTAAGCCAAGGCAGTGGAAGAGCTGTGTGTAACTCCAGCTGCTGTCTTTCCAGTGTCCTCTTTCCACTGAATGTGCCGACTCTGACATGGAATGCTCATCTGATAAGGGGGATGATGTATTTGCCATCCTACTATGGGCATGATGAAGCTCTACTAATGCTCACAAAGAGCTC